>PVHY01022466.1:0-15213 GCA_004024945.1 Uropsilus gracilis
CCCAGCTATTTTTTGGAACTAGGTCTCACTACGGGCCCCAGGCGGGACTCGAACCGCGATCCCTAGCCCCGGCCGCTTCATAGGCTGAAGCTTACGAGCACGAGCCACTGTGCCCGGCCACCTGAAAATGTGGCTTTACCTGGAAATGAGAGTATGGTAGATGAGATAGTCAAAGAGCACCCCTCCACCAATGACAGTGTCCCTTTAAGAAGAAAAATCAAGGACACATGCAGGAATCATGCCACAGATAGTGGAGTTTGAGGTGAAGTATGGCAGCAACAAGCCAAGAGGGCATGGGTCAATGACCACCACCAGAAGTTAGATTGTCCCTCACACTTCTCAGAGGGAGTGTGGCCCCAGCAACACCTTGATTCCAAACTTCCAATCTCCGAAATATGAAACATACAGTTCTACTCTTTTAAGGTACCTACCACAAGGTCGTTTGTTACATTATAAATGATGTATCTGTATACTGCTACACTAACTTTTTTTTGAGACAAGGTTTCGCTGTTTTTATCTGCAGAACTCAGAACTGCAGGCTCATGTTGCCTAGTGTACCACATACTCAAGCAATCTCCAGCCTCAGCTTCCCAGGTAGCTAGGAGTACAGGCGTGCACCACCACACCCAGCTTTATTTTTTTGAAACTAGGTCTCAGTATGTGAACCGGCGGAACTCGAATCACAACCCCTGGTTCCAGCCATAGTTTCCTAGGCTGCCGCTTACAGATATGTGCCACCATGCCTGGCCTAGACTAACATTTTTATAAACACAAACAGGTTTTTTTTTTTTTGAGATTAGGTCTCACTATTTTTACCCATGGAACCACAGGCTCATGTTGCCTGGGGTACCCCAGACTCAATCTCCAGCCTCAGCTTCCCAGGTAGCTGGGATTACAGGCATGCGCCATCACGCCTTTAAAATTATTTTCACAGCATGAATGGTATAAATTTTCTTATCAAGCAAAAAAAAAATCACAGAGGAAATGTAAATGCATGTTACTGGGTCAAAGAAGGCAATCTGAGGTGGCCATGTAATGTACAATTCCAACTACATGACATTCTGGAAAAGGCAAAACTGTAGACAGAGCAAGAAGATCAGTGGCTGCAGGGGTTGAAGGGGGAGGAAGAATGACTAGGCAAAGCATAGTCTATTTCGAGGTCATTGAAAATATTCTGCATGGTTCTGTAATCATGGGAATATGTTATCATACTTTCTTCAACTGTAGAATGAGCCAGGCGCTGTGGCAGGTGCCTTTAAAAATCCCAGCCTTGGGAGGATGAGGCTAGCAATCGCTTGAGTCTGCGGGTTCGAGACTACCCCCAGCAAGTGAGACCTAATCTCAAAAAAGTCAAACGTGGTGGCGCATGCCTGTAATCCCAGCTGCCCAAGAGGTTGGGGAATCGCTTGATTTAGGGACTACCTAGCGAGACCCAGTCTAAATAAACAAACATACATCTGTAGAATGTACACCCAGAGTGAATTATAATTTTAATGAACTTTGATCATGATGTGTTAGTGTAGATCTGTCACTTGTTGGATCCACTTGTTTGAGGGATGTTGCTTAGTTGCAGGTTGTGTCAATCTGGGTAACGAGTATGTGTGAAAGCTCTGTATTGTCCTCTCAATTTTGCTGTGAACCTAAAATGGCTCTAAAAAGTTGTCTTTAATTTAAAAATGTGTTCGAGGCCAGGCATGGTGGCACACACCTGTAAGCGGCAGCCTAGGAAGCTGTGGCGGGGACAAGGGATCGCGGCTCCAGTCCCGTTCAGGGTAACAAAGCAAGACCTAGTCCCCAAAAAACTGCTGGGCATGTGTCTTGCGCCTGTAATCCTAGCTACCTGGGAAGCTGAGGGGATTGCTTGAGTCCATGGTACCCCAGGCAACATGAGTCTGCAGTTCCATGGGTAAAAATAGCGAGACCTAGTCTCAAAAAAAAAAAAAATTTTTTTTTTTCAATGAGCTGTGTCATTAAATAAGATTTGTTGTTTTTTAAAATCCTGGCTAAATATGGAGAAATGCAAAGATATGCTTTTTATGATAAGCTGTTTTGCATAGCAATTTTCTCTTAATCACTGTCAGAGCCAAAATATAAAATGGAAAAACAATCTGTAGCTTCAAATGGAAGAACTGCATTGGCTGTGTTTAATTCAATTATGCAAATAATTTGCTACAATTTGGCATTAATTCCCATCTTCCCTCATGTCAGTCACTTGTTCTTGCACACTAATCAGCAATGTTAGAATAAGCTTAAAACCCACTCAAACTCTTCACTGAGAAATTTTAAAACATTAGAAAATTGTTTCCCAGCTTTTTAAATGTGAATTTATCATAGTTATTACATCATTTTCAGTATCAAAATCATATAATGGTGGAACAATTTCCAGTTACCACTTTTCAAAATGCCCTCTGCATGGAAAGAATACTGGAATTTATTTATAGGTACATTTTTACATTAGTAGTAGTAGTTCTCTTTTTTTTTTTTTCTTTTTTTTTTTTGAGACTAGGTCTTGCTATATTTGCCGGTGGAACCGCAGGCTCTCGTTGCCCGGGGTACCACAGACACAAGCAATCTCCAGCCTCAGCTTCCCAGGTACCTAGGATTACAGGTGCACGCCACCATGCCCAGTTATTTTTTTGGAACTAAGTCTCAGTACGGGCCCCAGGCAGGACTCAAACGGCGATCCCTAGCCCCGGCAGCTTGAAGGCTGAAGCTTACAGACATGAGCCACCGTGCCCGGCTACTACTATGTTCTTAATGAAAGACACTTTGTATTTATTATTTCAAAATTTGTTAGGTGGCATCCCACTGAAGGACCTTTGTTATCACAGGGGGAAAATGAGCAAATGAGACATTCACATTAGCATAAACTAATCTAAAACCTGAGCCCAAGATGAGAGGAATCACTCTAGCTTCAAGGCGTTTTATAGAGCTATAGTGGTATGGACTACTGACAATGTGTTCTCATGATATTGGTCAATGGGACAAAAAAGGAGAACCCAGAAATAGTCCCACACAAATACAGCCAAGTGGTTGAGGTTTTTGTTTGTTTGTTGCTTTTTTTAATATTTGAGACTAGGTCTCACTATGGTGCCTGGTATAGTCCCAATCCCACAGATTTAAGCGATGCCCAACCTCAGCCTCCCAGGTAGCTGGGATTACAAGCACCCACCACCGTGCCCAGCTGCTTTTTTCCAGACCAGGCCTCGCTCACTGTGTTGCAGGGGTAGTCTCGAAACCGCCAACTCAAGCAATCCCAGACCTCAACCTCCCAAGTAGGTGGGATTATAGACACACACCACCACACCCGGCAGCCAAGTGGTTTTTCACAAAAGCACAAAACCAATTTAATGAAGTCAACTTTCCAACAGATTTTTCTAGAGTGATTGGATATCCAAATAAACAAATACACCATGTACAAAAGTTAACCAACTCAAAGTACATATCTTTAATTGTAAAGGGTCAAACTATGAATTAGAAGGTAGCATTGGAGAAAATATTCAACACCTAGGCATAGCAGCGTTCTTAGACATGACACCAGTTTCAGAAAAAGAAAAATTTAGTAAATTTGTATCAAAACTAAGTTTTTGCTCTGTGAAATGCCCTGTGAAGACAATGAAAAGATAACCAACAAACTGAGATATCTGTAAATTACACATTTGATATAAAATATAAAGAATTCTCAAAATTCTTACTAAGTAAGACTTAATTACAAAATGGGCAAAATAGATGAGCAAACCTTTCAATTAAAGAGAACACAGAAATGGCAAGCACATGAAAAGATGATCAACACTATGAATTATTAGGAAAATACAAATTAAGACCATATTGAAGGGCCAGGCACGGTGGCTCCTGTCTGTAAGCTTCAGCCAATGAAGCGGCCTGGGCTAGGGATCGCGGTCCGAGTCCCGCCTGGGGCCCACAGCGCAACCTAGTTCCAAAAAAACTAGCTGGGCGTGGTGGCACGCGCCTGTGATCCCAGCTACCTGGGAAGCTGAGGCTGGGCATTGCTTGAGTCTGGGGTACCCTGGGCAACGAGAGCCTGTGGTTCCACAGGCAAAATAGCAAGACCTAGTCTCAAAAAAAAAGACCATATTGAGATATCATTGAAAGACATGGGAACAAGATGAGATGAGCTATGAGATAAAAAACACTTTGTCTCACACCTCCCCTGGCACACTAGAGGGTGGTCAATAGCCTGTCTCTTACCTGTGACACACACAGTCTCCTAACCTCTTTGGAATGTCTCAGGAGACTTATGACTAATAGAGGTAATGATGATTCGCCCCCAGAGATAGATTCCTGTGTTATCGCCTGTAGTACCCCTGCTGTTCGTCACGCTTTCACCTTCCTACTAGATTATTTTGATTCTTTCCTTGGGAAACTGTATTAGGATGTTCATAATTGCATTACATCGGACCAATTCAGATCATGCTCTGTGGTCCGTGAGCTGACTGCTCTGTTATCTATCTCTTCCATCTCACTTCTTCGTTCCACACACAGCTCCTGGCATATCAATATACATTTACAAAGCATAACAAATAAAAACTAGTCACAATACCAAATGCTGGTGAGGATGAGGAAAAACTGCCTCACATACACAGCATACATGAGCATGTGTGTGTACATGTGTGTGTAAATGGAAAATGGAACAAAAATTCTGGAAAGCATTTGGCAAGTTTTTAAAAAACTAAATATATGCATCTACCATACAACTCTGAGGATATTAATCCTGGACAAGTAAATACTCATTTCATGAGGTAACTATGATTACCTAGTTAGTAAACTAATCTCCATGCTTATGCTCATAAAAACCTATGGACAAATGTTTGTAGCAGCCATGTATTAGTACTGACCAAAATCTGGAAACAACTTAGATCTCTTCCAATCAGGGAAAAGTCTAATAAATGGTGGTCCAGTACCATAGAATACTACTCAGCAATAAAAGTGAAGTGCTGATACAAGCAATAACCTACATTCATCTCCGAAGAATTATGCAGAGTGAAGAAAACCAACCCCCCCAAAACTCTATGCTGCATAATTCCATTATATAACATTTGAAGTGACAAATTTATAGAACTAGATAACAGATTAAAGGTTGCCAAGGGAAAGGAAGATGTGCCAGTGCGAAGTATAATTACAAGGAAGCAACATAAAGAGTCCTTATGAGGATGAAAATGTTTTGTACATTGACTATACACCAAGATAGAGATCCTGGAGGTGATAATAGTTATAGTTTCCTAAGCTGTAGTTTCACATAGTTATTATTAGGGGTAACTGATTAAAAAGGTACATGAGATCTCTAGATATTTTCATAAAACTAATTTTTTTTTTTTTGGAGACCAGGTCTCAACTATTTTTGCCTGTGGAACAGCAGGCTAACATTGCCCGGGGTACCACAGACTCAAGCAAATCCCCAGCCTCAGCTTCCCAGGTAACTGGGATTACAGGCGGGCGCCACCATGCCCAGCTATATTTTTTTTGGAACTAGGTCTTGCCACACACGCCCCCGGCAGGACTCAAACCACAATCCCTGGCCCCAGCCATGGCTTCCTAGGCTGCCACTTAGAGGCAAGCGCCACCATGCCCAGCCAAACTGTAATTTTTAATAAATAAATCTATAATTATTCCAGAATATAACTATAGTTATCCCAGTTAATATTGAAATATTAAAATTTTTTAATATTTCCAGGAAACAAATGGGTAGATGGGAGTTCTAATATTTTCTCTCCACTCCAAAACAAGTTATGAGAGACTTAAGTTTTTGGTTTTTTTGTTTTTGTTTTTTGAAACTAGGTCTCGCTATGTTGCCTGGGGATACCATGGACTCAAGTGATCCCCAGCCTCAGCCTCCAAGGTAGCTGGAATTAAAGGTACGTGCCACTGTGCCTAGCCCTACAAACAGTTTTGGAGCTCCCTGATATATGCTGCTGGCCCCTATTCAGACTTTGGAGTCCTTTAGCTCTTCTCTACATTCTCTTATCTCTTCTCATGTATACTTGGTGGTATTACTTCCCAAAAACTAGTCTGACACGGGTCTTTCATAGTTCAGCATCAGGCTTTAACTCAGTATATAGGCAATTGTACACCAACTCCTTAAAATTACCAGTTATACAAAACCCATTTTGAGAGAAACACCCAAGAACAGGCATAGTTATCTCTAATATATCTAATATGCTTATCTTATCTCTAACTTATCTCTAATGTTTATCAGGTTTCCTAACACATCTGAAATGTCATAGATCTTAACAGATGTCCATTACTTTCTTTTTCATACTACGAGTCCAGAGGTATTAATTCAAGGTTACTAACTAACCTGCAATCACTCCTGCCAGGTACACCAGCCCAACTCGGAGACCTTTGTGGACCATTTCCAAGGGAATTCCCAAAAAGAGCTGCATAATAAGATTCCCCAAGATGTGCTGGACTCTGCAGGGACAAAAACAGTTGCCAAATATTAAGCAGATTATGGACATAAAAAAAATGCCCTATCAATAGTAAAGCATCCAACAAGTGTCAGGGGTTACAATCACTTACAGTCAGCTCCAACATCAGTGACTTAATTGCCGTTCCTTACCCAGCATGTACCAGCATGTATGAGATAAACCTCCAGGCTTCCTGCCTCTTCTTGGGATTATAGGTGAAAGGACTCTGCAAGATGCCAGTATCCAACGTAATCCACTGCTTCTGAGGCTTCCACACAGCATAGTAAATAAACACTGCCAACTGACAAAGCAGGACAGACGTGAATGTTGATCACAGCTTCTCCAGACAGTAGCTCCATAACAGCCATGGGCATGAACTTTGCTTCAAATAACAGTTAGTCATCTAGTGGGCCACACCATAGGATGTGCTTTGAGGATGACAGGAACTAAATTTCCCCCAGATAAAATGCCTTACGTCAAATAAATATTCTTTCAACTTCCCTCCCTCACCATTTGTCTTTTGTTGACAATTTTTATGAAATTACGTCATAGATGGTTTCCAAGGACTACAGCATGGAACTCAAAAAACGGTGACTTCACAGGGAAGAAACCTGGCAAACAGTCTTGACCAAGTGGATAAGGCTAATGTCACCAGAGACATCATGTGGACATCTGCTACTCCCTGAGGTGATGTGAACCTCACCACTGTGATGTTCTCCAAAACGAACAATTACAGTGCCAGCATGATAATAACATTAGCTAAACCCAGGTTGGGGAAACATTTTCCAGGGATAGGGTGAATGGGCCTCAAGACTAAAAACACATGAGAGAAAGTGTCACAGAGGAGACTGGGGACACATGACAACTAAGTGCACTATGATACCCTGGGCTTCAGGCTATAGGAGGTACAGGGAGAGGACACAAATGTAAAACCCAGTAAAATCCAACATTAAGTCAGGAGTTAGTTAATAATCATACACGTTTGAACTGTTTCATTTTAACAAATACACTGTGGGAATATATGATACTGATAGAGTGAAAAAAGTTAGGTGAGGAACATACAGGAACTCTCTGGGCTGTATTGACAACTTTCCTATAAAACTAAAATTATTCAAAAATACAGTTGAAATCAAAGAACTGATTTTTCTGTAAGAGGCAGATATTGTGCCAACTGCTCTATCACCTTTCTTCGAAAACTGCCCTCCCCACAGCACTGACTGCGGCAGCCATGTTTGTGCCCCTTTACCTCAATCCCACACTGCCACAGGCAGAGCTGACTGGACTGTTGGCAGCCAATCAAGCCACAGAATGGAAGGACAGCAGGAGACAAGGTGTCCAGAAGCAGGAAGAATTCTGGCGGCTTTCTCATCGCAGCTTGTCTCACTATACAGCCCACTGAAAAAATTTAGAGCTAACGCCCTCCAATCAAAACAGCCTGACAAAAGCTTCTCTTGGGAATATTTACACATTGGCCTTGTCTTTTATCTGAGCCATAGGAGACTACATCCCTGTGATAATTTTTTTTTTTCAGAGACTAGGTTTTGCTATATTGCCCAGGTTAGTCTTAAACTCGTGGACTCAAGCGATTCCTAGCCTCAGCCTCCCAAGGCTGGGATTATAAGCATTCACCACCGTGCCCAGCTCAATAACTTTCTTATGTCCACTTAGCTAAATGATGGTACCCAGGGATTTAGTCAGATATTATCCTAGATGTTTCTGTGAGGGTGTTTTTAAATGAGATTAGAATTTAAGTCAGGCCGGGCACGGTGGCCCGTGCTTGTAAGCTTCAGCCTATGAAGCGGCCGGGGCTAGGGATCGCGGTTCGAGTCCCGCCTGGGGCCCGTAGCGAGACCTAGTTCCAAAAAATAGCTGGGCGTGGTGGTGCGCGCCTGTAATCCCAGCTACCTGGGAAGCTGAGGCTGGGGATGGCTTGAGTCCTTGGTACCCCAGGCAACAAGAGCCTGTGGTTCCACGGGCAAAAATAGCGAGACCTACTCTCAAAAAAAAAGAATTTAAGTCAGTAGACTACAAGTAAAGCAGATGACCATCTGTGGGTAAATGTCATTCCAGTCAGATAAGGTTTTCATAGAATGAAAGCTGACCTCCTCTGTGGTAGAGGATTCTTGCAGTCACTGACTTCAGATCCAGCTGCAATTCTTAGCCCCTAGGACTCTGATCCACTGGCCCGCTCTATAGATGCTGACCTGGCCAAGCCTCTACAGTCACTGAAACCATTTTCTTAAAAAAAATTCAATCTCTTTTTCAAAATGAGATTAGGTGGATGGAAAGATTATATAGAGTTCCTAACAAAGAAACTGAGGTATCACCAGGAATAAAGGGGATTACTTTAGGGATTTTCTGATGTCCCTGAGGTCACATATCACAGGTGGTCATTGTCTGACAATTCTTTTATGAAACACCCTGGTGTAGGAGTTTATGATGAGGCTCATGAGAAGCCCAACCCTAGCCCAACTGCTAAAAGAAGGCTGACTAGACCATGTAAAAAAAAATGAAAGAAAACACTGCATGTTGATTACAGTAAACACTGACATTGTTATAGGACTCCCTTTGTTTCCTACTGAAATTTAGAGGCAGCTTATAACTTCATCTAAATGTATGGCTCAGACCTGAGCTATCAAAGTTCATGAAATCAAACATATTTATAATCCCAAGATTACTTGACTTCCAAAGTTCACACCAGCTAAAAGAAATGGAGTTACTAGAATTACAGTCAGTACTATGCAGAGGGTTTGTTTGAAAAATGAAGTTCAATCCTTCACTGAAAGTGACTGGCAATAAGGACAAAGCTGGGAAGGGCACTCTGGGAAACGTCAGGTGGAAGGAATGTGTGCTGTTTTTCAGTCTCTTAGCCAGAACTGATCTTAACCCCGTTTGTCACCTTAGAGCCCACCACCCCGCATACCTACCTCAGCAATGCTGATGGTGATGATGAACAAAGGGGGTGGGAAGCAGTTTGCTCTCTCCAGGTAGGTTCTCCGCTCACTTTCAGGAAGCATCCATTTTGAAACAATCCTGTGAACCTTTTTCTTCTTGTAAGGACCATTTCCTTCCTCACCCTCTCTCATATTATTTTCTTCATCCAGCTCTTCTTTTGCTTCTCTATCCACATTCAGACTCACCTCCTCCATCTCCAAATCTTCAGTAGCAGCCATTGTCCTGGGTCCTCCCTCCACCTGAATGGGACATAAATGTTAGGGGAAAACAGTGAACCTATAATCTTCTGGCCATGGCTCTTCCCTAGATTCTCAATTATAACAATTGGTTTCCAAGACTTTTCCTATCAACTCAGTTGATGGTTCGGTGCCAAGACACTCCTAATATCCATACCCTCTTTATCAATTCTAGTTTCATCTATTGCTACCACTCAAGGATGAACTGGATCCTTAGGATGGCAACACTACCTACCATCACCGACTTTCAAGTCAATTTTTAGCTTAAGTATGGCCTAATCATACAGTGGTGCATCTCAGAACCCAAACTATGCACACTACATAATTGAATTTGTCAACCTTTTCCTTCTTAAGTTTCATCTTGCTGCTACTCTCAGGCCAAATACAAGTCTTCAGTTTCTCAGAATCAAAGGTTACATATTGAGTTGTCTACTATGTACCAGGCACTGCACTGGAAGAGCTCCATCTATAGGACTCTCGCAACAATCTCACGAGGTAGGGATTTGTAAACCCATTTATAGATTTAAAAACTGAGCTTCCTACCACCTCCACCTCCAAAACAAAACCATAGAAAGATACAAGTCCAGGTCTTCTCTCACCAAATTACTACTGTCCTTTCTAAAATACCTCCACCCAGACTCAGACTTGGGCTGTAGCCTCATGATATCGACCAGCCAAACCTAGACTTGAACTCAGACTTAAACATGGACCTGGGTCTTGAGTTGCAAGCCTTGGGAGATTGACATGAATGGAAGATGGGACTTTTCAGTCCTCACCCCAGATTTCCAGGAAGGGGAGAAGGACTGTAAGTTGAATTTAATGGCCCATGAGTCAGTCATGCTTATGTAACGGAGAGGTGGTTTTAGAAAGCTTTCCCGGAAAATAGGTGAAGATTTGAAAAGAGTAGTGTGCCTGAAGAGGGAATGGAAACTCTCCCATACCTGGCCCTCTCTATCTCTCTCCCAACTGTTTCTCAATTATATCCTTCGTAATAAATCATTGATCAGTGAACAAATGGATTTCCTGAGTTCTGTGAGCTGCTCTAACAAATTAAGGGAACCTGAGGAGAGTGTTCTGAGGACCTCTGATTTGTAACCTGTTGATCAGAAACACAGTAACAGCCAGGACTTCAGCTGATACCTGAAATAGAGGGCAGCTATGGGTGACTAACTAAGCTCTTTACCTATGGAGGCTCTGGGTAGTTAGAAAGCACCAGAATGAAGCTGAGCTCTCAGACACCCTGGTGGTGGGCAAGCACTGCCTATTGGTCACAGGAAATCCGTCACATACTCACTTTGGAATTCATCCAGAAACCCTATACAGTCAACTAAAGCTTTTTTTCAAGCTTTTTTTCCTTTTGCCTTTTTTTTTTTTTTTTTTTTTTTGAGACTAGGTCTCGCTATTTTTGCCCGTGGAACCACAGGCTCATGTTGCCCAGGGTAAAACAGACTCAAGCAATCCCCCAGCCTCAGCTTCCCCAGTAGCTGGGATTACAGGCATGCAGCACCACACCCAGCTATTTTTTGGGACTAGGTCTGTGTTGCCCTGAGCGGGACTCGAACTACGATCCCTAGCCCCAGCCGCTTCATAGGTTGAAGCTTACAGGCATGCGCCACCGTACCTTGCTCATTCAAGCTTTTATTCAACAAATATCTGTTAAACACATCCTGCAGCCCGGAGACCCTCCAACACTACAATGTAGCAGGCCATCATCCCTGCCCCCCAAAAATTTGCAATAACTGAGGAAGCAGAGGTTAATAAAAAAACACATTAATGATATAATTATAACCCTGCTGGTTGTACCAAGCACAGCTGAACTATAGCACCTCTGTAACAGTGAAGCCTGCACCACCAGCATTTTCCTCTCTCCATGCCAGGGTGCTGTCTTCACTGTCCTCTTTTGGTGTTAGTTCTTTCATAGTGTATTACTGGTAAGACTACATAAGTTGCTCAGTCAAATGTTTCCTTGTTCAATATACCCAAAGTTTACATAAACTCTAATCCAAAAAGATACCTGTACCCAAAAGTTTATTGCAGCCATTTACAATAGCCAGGATATGGAAGCAAATGCCCCAAAATAGAAATATGGTACAGAAAGCTGTAGTATACAAACACGATGGAATATTATTCATCAATCAAAAAAGACAAACATGTCATTCGCAGCAACATGGATGAAGCTAGAAGGAATCATGCTAGCAGAAGTCAGAAAGAAAAAGAAAGAAATACAAGATGGTCTCACTTATATGAGGGGAAAAGGGAAAACAGACAAAATTTAAAACTAACTCAGAAAAATTAAAGCATCAATCATGAGGGAGAGAAGGGGAAGTGGGGAAGGGGGCGCAAAAGACTTACATGATAGTTCACGGGTCATAGGGTGGAGGGAGAACCCTGGGGTAAATAGCAATGTAAAATAAAACAAATTTAAAAAAAGAAAAAAAAGCTGGATGCAGTGGCACACCTTTAATCCCAGCCTTGGGAGGCTGAGATTAGGAATTGCTTGAGTTCTCAGGTTCGAGACTACCCCAAGGCAACATAGTGAGACCTAGTCTGAAAAAATAGCCAGGCATGATAGTACGTGCCTGTAATCCCAGCTTTGGGAGGCTGAGGCTAGAGTCCATAGGTTCAGGACTACCCCATGCAACATAGTGAGACCTAGTCTCTATTAAAAAAAAAAAAAGAAAAGAAAAAAGGGAGATAACTAGAAACAGATCTTCGAGAAAATATTTTACCCAAAGGACCCACCAATAGGGGCAAGAAAACAGTCCAAATGAAGAGTATTGTTGCAAGAGCAGACATCTAAATGTAATACTTGTGGAGTAGGAAAGTAACATTCTACATGGATTGAGTTTTCAATTCATAGCAACTTGTACTCTATCATTCTTACGTTTATTTTGCTATTGTTAATGTTTTTTGCTTTTTGGCAAACATCCTTAAATATGAATTTGATATTTGTACATACTTTCTACAGTGTTTCAGAAAGTATTCCAGATCAGTTTTCTGTTTTATTCCCACTCTTCATACTATAAAAGTCTCTGTTCTGATTCAGCAAAACTCAAATTATAATTGTTATAAAGTATTTGGCATATTGGCTACTGAGTTGGTTGCCAGGAAAAAACAGGAAATGAGTTCTAACTCTTAAGTGGGTTGCTTTGCTGTTTCCTTTAAATCTCTGACCTCTACCCACATGATCTCCTATCACCCCAAGAGTTCCTTTATCAATAGAGTTCATGGTTAGTGAGTCCTTAATCTCAGCTAGTTAGCTTCAGCACCAGCTCTAGATTTCCAGCAAAGGCTCAAGTGGATGGACATGGCAATACCTGACATGTATTTCCCTGTTTCTGAAGACATTTTGGACATTAAAATAAGCACTTACCTTCTTTGGCTTTTGCAAGAAATCTCAATGTATTTATTCTCTTTGTTCTCAATTACTGTACCTTTTTCCAAAAAGATAAATAAAAATCAACTTACAGGTGACCTCAACAGCTTACCAACAGAATAAAATAAATATATAAATGTTTCCATGGTCCAAAAAAAGTGTTTAGGAGTAGGGGCACAAATATATTAAGAAAAAATTCATGTCCCCGGGAATGGTGGAGTGCACCTGTAATTCCAGCCTTGGGAGGCTGAGGCTAGGGGATCAACTTGAGTCTGCAGGTTCGGGACTACCCCCGGAAACATAAGACCTAGTCTCTCAAAAAAAAAAAAGTATTTTGCAAAATATGACAGAGTAAAATTCAGTTTTGTAAAAATGCACTACAGGGAGAAATATGGAGAATTAAACTGACTAGCTACATGGTGGAATCTTGCCTTCTATACAGGAGTTGGTCTAAATTTTGTGGTACTTTATGCTTAAACAATTTACAAGTAGAGTTAGGAAAACAAAATTAAAATTGCAAAATAAAATACATAAAATTAAATACACACCCTAGGGAAAATGCCACAAGTGAGGGGTCAGAAGCTTTGGCCTTTATTAGTTGCATGGTAAATTCACCTGTGTTCATACTTGATCTTTAAGTATTTATTATTCTCATGTTAAAATAGTATGAGATCTTAAAATTTTATGAGATGTTTGCTTAACCCTAATTCTCAACAACTACAGTGTTTCTCCCTTCCCTTTGTGGTCCACTGTCTTGAAGAAGAGGTTTGTACCAACTAGCCACCTTGTTAACTGCCTCCCCCAACAAGACTATTCTGCTGAATATGGCCTTGAAGTCTCTCGACCTCAATGGTGATGTGAGAGTCCTTACAGTGTATGCAAAGCTCCTATGGTATTACTGAAACTACCCCCCAGCTCGATCAAACATACTGTCAGGAACAATCTGTGGGAGATAAAACAAGTTGTATGTCCCCAACTCTCGTCGACAATCTTCCCAAACTCCAGGGTTAAAACCTCTTCATCCCTGCCTTTCATCTCAAAGGTATTCCACCCACTGACTCCTTTTTCCCACTCCCCAACCCAGACATCCTCCTATCTGTACACTTCAGCAACACTCTTGTCCTATTGTTCAGCTTCTCTGGTTCAGTGAAAAGGGACATGGCGGCAAGGCCACTAGAAGACAGGAACACAGCCTTTCCTGCTAGACAGGCCTGGGGGATGGCCACTTCTTATTTTTCCCTTGCAATCCCAATCAACAGTCCTGAGCCTGGTGTCAGGAGTTGTGGAGCAGAGTTTGCCAGGAGCTCGTAGAAGGAGGAATGGAACATACTGTTTAACCATCCAGAGTTTTGGGGGATGAAAATGTTCTGGGCATGGATGATAGGGATAGCTGCAAAACAAGGTAGTGTAATTAATGCAACTGAGTCGTATACTTAAAAATGATTAAATGGTAAATTTTATGTTACATACATTTTACCAAACACATGGAAACTAATTTCAAGGTCATTGTTCAGACTAGTGTATGTCACCAGTGTGTACTTAATAAATGGCATCAAGTGCTACTGATACTTTCAGCATAGTCTAATGCTAAACTTCCTAAATGGCTTTTCACCAAGATGGCACTGGAAGCAAAAGGGAAGACCCCTGCCCTTCCCAAAGCCTAAGTAAAACCCAAGAAAGTAGCACTGAGAGGTGTCCACCGTCATACAAAAAAGAAGATCCACCCATCAACCACCTTCTGGAGATGTAAGACACTGTGGTTCCAAAGGGACCCCAAATATCTTTGGAAGAGCACCCACAGGGTAAAGAAAAAAGCTTGACCTCTAGGCCAGCATCAAGTTCCCAGGACCACTGAGTCTGCCGTGAAGAGAGAAGTCAACAACACACTTGTTCTTAATGGACATCAAAGCTAACAAGCACCAGCTCACACTGGCTGTGAGATCCTATGGCACTGAAGGGATCAAGGTCAACACCCTGATCAGACCTGAGGTAGAGAAGAAGGCATGGTATTTACATTCAACCACCTCCAGACTAGGATGCCTTGGGTGTTGCCAACAAAACTGGGGGTCGTTGAAACTGAAACCAGGTGCTTAATCCTAACTATATTTTTAGCACAAAAAAGGAAACTTTCTAAATGACCCAAAATTAAGTATCTCACTGTACTTTAAAAGCTTGAACTGTGAGGCCAGGCATGGTGGCACATGCCTGTAAGTAGCAGCCT
>PVHY01022467.1:0-22364 GCA_004024945.1 Uropsilus gracilis
TCGCGGTTCGAGTCCCGCCTGGGGCCAGTAACGAGACCTAGTTCCAAAAAATAGCTGGGCGTGGTGGCGTGCGCCTATAATCCCAGCTACCTGGGAAGCTGAGGCTGGGGATTGCTTGAGTCCGTGGTACCCCGGGCAACGAGAGCCTGCGGTTCCACAGGCAAAAATAGCGAGACCTAGTCTCAAAAAAAAAAAAAAATAAATAAGATTACAGAAAAAGCAGATGTGAGAAGGAATCTTGTTTCCCAGTGGAAAAGCTTCTAACTGGAGTCAAGATAACACCTAGTAGGGAGTTGTTATCTTCTGAGAAGCAGGTAGCAATCGCTTAAGTCCTCAAGTCCACTTTTCTCATCTGCACAGCTTTCATTTGCTTTGCCCTTGCTCTTCCAAGGCAAGGAAATCTGCTAACCAGGCTGAGCAGGTAGGTTTTCCTGAGCTCCAGCTGTCTGCAGAAAACCGCCCAAGCACACACCCCTCTCTCTAGCGACTGGTGGTGTGCGGGGTTGCTAGTGGCCACAAGGTGGCAGCATTTCCCCCCAGTCACCCATTCGCGTACACCTTTCAAGCTTCAAACCAGCTTAAGGAGGGCACAACACCACAGCCTAGGTTTCCCTTCCATCCTCTCCTTCGGGTGCAACCTTTTTGGTTTCATTAAAATCGCACTTCGCCAAGGCTCCTGGGGCAGTGACGCCAAGCACGGGGTTTCTCGCGAGATCTCTGCCGGAAGTGGGTGGCAGCGCGGTCGCAGCGAGTCGGCTCCCCGGAAGGCGAGCTTTTCTCCCGAGCAGTTGCCGCCCTCTTTCCCCGGGCGCTCTCCTCCGAGGACGGGCTTACCCGTTGCGGGCTTTCCAGTCCCCAGCTCGAGCTCTCGGCCTCCGGACTGCACCACTGCGCGCCCGGCCCGTGGAGCCTCTGCACCCGGCCCCTCCCACCGCGCTGCAGTTAGGCCGCGCCCTGAGGCCCAGTCCGTGGCGGCTCCGGCGGGTGATGCCAAATACAGCCATGAAGAAAAAGGTGCTGTTGATGGGAAAGAGCGGGTCGGGAAAGACCAGCATGAGATCGATTATCTTTGCAAATTACATAGCTCGCGATACCCGACGCCTAGGTGCCACTATTGATGTGGAGCACTCCCACGTCCGGTTTCTGGGCAACCTGGTGCTGAACCTGTGGGACTGTGGCGGTCAGGACACCTTCATGGAAAACTACTTCACTAGCCAGCGAGACAACATCTTCCGTAATGTCGAAGTCTTGATTTACGTGTTTGATGTGGAGAGCCGCGAGCTGGAAAAGGACATGCATTACTACCAGTCGTGTCTGGAGGCCATCCTCCAGAACTCTCCCGATGCCAAAATCTTCTGCCTGGTGCACAAAATGGATCTGGTTCAGGAGGATCAGCGTGACCTGATTTTTAAAGAGCGAGAGGAAGACCTGAGGCGTCTGTCTCGCCCCCTAGAGTGCGCCTGTTTTCGAACCTCCATCTGGGATGAAACGCTCTACAAAGCCTGGTCCAGTATTGTCTATCAGCTGATTCCCAATGTTCAGCAGCTGGAGATGAACCTGAGGAATTTTGCGCAGATTATTGAGGCTGATGAAGTTCTGTTGTTCGAGAGAGCTACGTTCTTGGTGATTTCCCATTACCAGTGCAAAGAGCAGCGCGATGTGCACCGATTTGAGAAGATCAGCAACATCATTAAGCAGTTTAAGCTGAGCTGCAGTAAATTGGCTGCCTCTTTCCAGAGCATGGAAGTTAGGAATTCTAACTTCGCTGCTTTCATCGACATCTTCACATCAAACACGTACGTGATGGTTGTTATGTCTGACCCCTCCATCCCTTCTGCTGCTACTCTGATCAACATTCGCAATGCCAGGAAACACTTTGAGAAGCTGGAGAGAGTGGATGGCCCCAAGCACAGCCTCCTTATGCGTTGAATATTGCCAAATGTTTTCTGAAAATGCTGAATTGCCTTTCCCCTCCCTCCTCACCCTCCCCATTCTTTTTTTTTTTAATATCCATAATGTTGTGTGCTTTGAAATGTCTGCAGCTTACCACTTCCATCTCTTCCTACTCCCCAGTCTTTAAACCTTGGATGCTATTTACTCAGCTTTCCTGTAGAGCTTCAAAGATGGCCTTTCTGAAAAGTTGGTTTGGTGTTAACACTAAAGTAGATGGTGTGCGTGTGTGCGTGTGCGTGTGCGCTCTGATTAACTATGATATACACGTTAAAGCCTTTACAATATATTCCTGTATTACTTACAAGACTGCAAAGATGGAATGTTACTATTTTATCAGCAAGGTATTAAAATGCATTTATAGAATTCTTGGCTTCAATCATGAATAAACATTTACTGTTAGCAAGTTAAAATATGGTCTTATTTGAAGTAATTTGAAGGTGGTTTATATGTAAATCTATTAAAATGCTAGTTGCCCACAAGCTTGTTAACCCACTAAATTTGATTTTGTGACTCCCCATTGTCTTAGGGATGTTTCATAGCAAACTGTAGCAGAATGGTTAAGATAGTTTATGGATCCAGAACACCTGAGTTATTAGCATTCTAGTCTCTTCCCTTACTAGCTGTAAACTGGCCTTATAATTTAACTGTGCTTACTTACGTATTTGTAAGATCTGGCAAAGCGTAACTACTTCATAGGTTTGTTGAAAGAATTAAAACAATTGGAAAACATTTAGAATGGTACCTGGCAAATACTCAGTACTCTGTATCCACTATCGTGACCACCTGCTGGGCCATTTTACCCCCACCTTCACCCATGCACTGGATGCAAAGTCAAGGTATTTAAGCCCTTAATGAATGCGAGATACTTGATGGACATTTTATCTAATCCTCAACCTAGAAGGTAGGTTGAGTATTAAAAGATGAGAAAGCAAGTCACCTTAAAGCATACAGCTAAATGTACAGTCTAATTATACAGATCCCACCAAACCATTATATTCCACTATCTCTAAGTTAATCATAAAAACCCTAAATTTTTATAGATTATTCATGTAATTTCCTTAATTTACATAGTTCTCTTTCTCAACTGTATCAGGAAACTGGATAAGACTGAATCAAAATTTTAGATGACTGACTTTTGGGGAAGGGAAAATTCCAAAGTTTCTAATTTGAATTGGTAATGTGCAATCATCAAGGGAAACATCCAAAATATTTGTTGTTTTTTTTTTGAGACTAGGTCTTGCTATTTTTTTTGCCTGTGGAACCGCAGGCTCTCGTTGCCCGGGGTACCACAGACTCCAGCAATCCCCAGCCTCAGCTTCCCAGGTAGCTGGGATGACAGGCACGTGCCACCACGCCCAGCTATTTTTTTGGAACTAGGTCTCGCTACGGGCCCCAGGCGGGACTCGAACCGTGATCCCTAGCCCCAGCCGCTTCATAGGCTGAAGCTTACAAGCACGAGCCACCGTGCCCGGCCTCCAAAATATTTTAAAGGAAATCTTAAGTATTTTAGAGCCAAGAGCTCAACAGCTTACCTTTCATTTTGTAAATGACAGGCTTTAGTTTCCATAGCTTTGCATTTAATACTTACGAATCTATAGCAACAGCTGCAAAAGATAATATCCATGCCCAAGAAGAGTAAAAAGGACCTATTCAAATATAAGTCATTTAACCTAACTAGGAAAAAAAAAATAACCTAACTAGGGCCTTTGCCAATTAGTATAAAGACTCCAGATAGGAAAACTCTGAACATACTAATGTATTTTTTTATAAAATATGAAATACCACACTTAGTAACTGGTAATTAAACAGCAATAACAAAATACTTGTCTGAATCACTGAACCTTTCACATTTCTTTTACTGATCAAGTTACGTAATACACACTTGTGATTTTATGGTTTGGGAATATGGTTCTTTTTGTTTTACACAGCAAAGTCCAGGGCCAGATGATGTAATAGCAAATGTTTATTCAAGGAAATAGTATATACAACATATTTACAAACTAGAAGATTCACAAACTTAGGATGTGGACTTGACATTCAGAGTGGATAAGTAGAAAAGTAGAGAAAGACATGCTACTATCAAGAAAATTTTGACAAATGTTTACATTGAGAAAAATATCTTAAATATTTAATATACTAGAGTAGAAAAAATGGTTTCCGTTTATACAGGTCTTAAGATTTCCTGTTATGGCTGGGCACGATGGCTCGTGCCTGTAAGCTTAAGCCTATGAAGCGGCCGGGGCTAGGGAACGCGGTTCGAGTTCTGCCTGGCGCCCGTAGCGAGACCTAGTTCCAAAAAAATAGCTGGGCGTGGTGGTGCGCGCTTGTAATCCCAGCTACCTAGAATTGCTTGAGTCTGTGGTACCCCAGGCAAGGAGAGCCTGCGGTTCCATGGGCAAAAATAGTGAGACCTAGTCTCAAAAAAGATTTCCTATTATTTCTTTAGGTAAAATTGACTTAATAGGTCATGGTGAAGAACAGTTACAATATACTTGTATTTTTGTTTTAGTTAAATGTCTCCAAAAATGACTTCTTTACAGTATTATTTTTAATTTTCATGTAAAGCAACACTAGATGTTCTCCTTTAACATTTAAAATGAGGACATTTTGGCATTATTTAGGGTTTCAAGTTACATAGTCAGTTTATACACCCATTAACTTAGTGACTGAAAAAAATAAGTATATTTTGTGATGTTATGAATGTAAATAGAAAACATTTACACAATTAAGTAGTCCTCTACCACTACTTTAATTCCACGTATAGGAGACAAACCAAAACAATCCCAGTATTTCCTTATTTGCTAAAGATGATGTATCCATGCCATGATTCTTGGAATATATATGTATGGACACATACCTAACACAGTTCTACATAGGCATACATGTGTGTGTATAATGGGTGTAACAAGAGAACATATAACCATGAAAAAATGGTAAACCAATAAATGGGAAAAACAAAAAAACTAAGCACTAAGTCAGATTTCAGAAAAGGGAGAGGCCTGTGAATGAGAAGTTAAATTTAAGACTTCTAAGGAGGAAGTGGTCTGAGCCCTAAAGAACATTTATAATTGTGATAAACCAGGAGATTAGCTTCAGAACTGCAACTTAAGATTTCTAAAGGTAAGTGCTTAAGGCGTTTCATTAAAAACTGGGAGATCACAATGGTAAGGGCAATAGAGCTACCTGTGGGCAGATAATATATGCCTTTAAATTTGAACTCTTCTGAACTAGCAATGAATCACTAATGTAATTTTAAAAATGACTTGACCTAAGTAGTGACTAGGTAAAAGGCAGTGATGGACATTATACATAGGGAAGAAGCTAAAGGCAGTAATTATCACAATTGTTTAGGGGAAAGTGATAGATTTTTTGTTTATACCACTAGCATACAAAGGAGAATGCCACAACTACCTGTCACAAGTATGATTCACTTATCAATACTGCTTTTGAAACTATGGAGTCCAAAAACATTTTCATCTTTTGAGTTTCAGTAATAAAGGGCCTTTGACGACTGGTGAACTTGGGTTTCCTTATCAGATATTTAACATCTATGAAGTAATATACATATGCGATAGTATACCTGCTTCTTGAAGTTACCCAAGGCTAAATGTAACTATTCCCTATCAGTGATTCCAAACTTTTTACTGCGCCTAAGAGTTACCAAGAAGGTACACTTAAAATGCAGATTCCTAATCTAATCTGTTTAGACCCACAGAATCTACATTTTTAAAGATGTCCTTTACTACATCTCAACATGTCAGTCATTTAAGCTCCCTAGCTTAATCACCATCTTACAAAGCTATAAGAATTAAATAAATATGTATTGCCTAGCATGACCTGGCACTTTGCAGATACTACGATAGCCCTACCATCCTTCCTAACATGCTGTTTTTAGGTTTACAGACATTGAGTATTCTTAAGATTTCATGGGAAGATGACAAATGTTTACTTGGAAGTAACAGACAAGCCTTTTATCAAAGAGCATGACAGGGAGATAATACACTGTAAGAGAGGTCGCACAACTGACTCCCACTTGGGGGTCCAAAAGATCCATTAAGCAGACCACTTCCTGCAACTGTATCCCTTATCTCCCAGTCTTTTAGTTACTTCAAAGACATCTGGTGGAATATTGAGGAAGAGAAGTTCAAATCCCATCACCAGTGATTTCACTGTGTAACACTAAATTTTTAACTCCAATTTCTCAAGCTATTTTATTGAAGATATTCTTAGGGAACTAATGACGTTTGAGGAAGAAAGTAACAATCAAAATTAGTTCCTTTCCCAACAACACCACCCCCAAAATAAACGCTAATTAATGCCTTAATTTACACTAATACTGTTAAAATATAAAACTATGGTTAAATTCTCAAGTCTAAATTAGACTATTAAATCTTACACAACCCACTGAGTGGATTTACAGTTGGGAAGTTTCTAAAGTGTCTATTATTCTTCCATTTTTTTTCCTTTTTTCTAAATTAACTACACCCTAGTCTTCACTTAACCTCCTGCACTTTATTCCATCAAGCATTTCAGTACAACCTACTTAAATTAAGAACACTTTGTCATCTTGAGTACAAAGCCTAAGGCTTTACCACTTTTTTTGGATTAGTATCAAAATGTTTCATAAACAGTAAGTCATGTTTCATTAAAATGAAAGACTGCTATGTTCAAACTATTATGTTAATCTCCTAAAATAATTATGCTTATGGTATGAAATTATAAGTTAAATTAAGACTTTTCCTTTGACTTGATGTTCACAAAAGTATTCAAGAAACCAAAGTGATTTCATATAAATTAATGTTTACTTTCCAAATACTTCATACTTCAACCCCATATCCAGAGAGAAAATACAAACATACTATATCTAAAAACAGTAGCGGTCAAAAGGCATTATTTAAGAACTTTTAGGCCTTCAAAGAGTTACACTTCCAACGTGTATTTAAATTATAAATTAGTCTTTATCTGTGATATTACTTCAACTTAAATACATAATTAATTAACTGGCGTGCTGCTTCATCTTATCCAAATCAGATGGAGATTCTTTTGTATCTAGGCTTTTTTTATTCAGGATTTCTTCTTCTGCAAAATTATTTTTAGAAAGAGAAAAGAGTGAATAAACATTACAGAAAAATACTAAATAGGACAGATTCCATTAGCAGCAAATTTCAAGTAAAAAGCTCACATGCAAATATTTAACTTTGATAACATTACCATCATTCCCCTGAAGAATTGATTCTACCAAAAATATATGTCCCTCTTAGAATACCTTCAATATAGCAGTGTTTATCATAGGCAAATCAGTGATATACAATGAATCTATATCACAAGATCTTCATTATTTGTTCTACCATGCTATAAACAGAAATTTTTATTCTTTATAATAAAAATTTTCAAACATAAACATACAAAAAGTAAAAGATTATGATTACCTAATATACTCATTATCCAGATTCAGTAATTAACATGACTGAGCTGTATTACCCCAAAATATGTTTAGTATAAGACAATGTGGCCTTATTCGGAAATAGGGTCATGCAGATATAATCAGTTGGGATGTGATGAATCTGGAGTAGGATGGGTCTATTACAGATATTAATACAGAATATTTAAAATCGTGCTTCTCAGGGCCAGGCATGGTGGTGCATGCCTGTAAGCAGCAGTCTAGAAAGCCTAGACTAGAAATCTAGAAATCTGCGGCCAGGGCCAGGGATTGCGGTTTGAGTCCCACCGGGGGCACGTAGCAAGACCTAGTTCCAAAAAAATATAGCTGGGCGTGGTGGCTCATGCCTGTAATCCCAAGCTACCTGGGAAGCTGAGGATTGCTTCAGTCTGTGGTACCCCAGGCAACGTGAGCCTGCAGTTCCACAGGCAAAAATAGCGAGACCTAGTCCCAAAAAAAAAAAAAAATGTGCTTCTCAACCTTTTTTAGAACCACCTTCCACTGTTTTAGCCAAGAAGATTTGGATAAAATTTAGCAGTTTTGTACTGGAATGCCCATAGGTTTCAATTTTTTTCCCATTCCTGTCCCATACCAGTTATAAACTATACACACATCAAAAAGATTCTGAAAGTATCCAGAAGGTGATGGGATCCACCCTACTTATCCTATCTGAAGGGATAAGGAACATATTTTTGTCTCATTTACAACAAAAATTTGTGCTATAAATAGCATGCTATTATTAAAAGAGCAGTTAAGAAAATACTTCAATAGGTCAATATATACAAATCTAATTAAATCTTACCTTTTAAATTAGGTAGAAGCTCCCCAAGACTACTTGGCATTGTGGACCTCAATCTTTGCTCCACAGGAGAAAACTTAATTAGTGGTGAAAGAGACCGTTTTCTTTCACCAAGGGACATTCGTAAAGATGGTTTTGTATAGTCAATATGAAAATCCTGAGTGTCCAAAATGTTAAGCATATCATCTGTTTGCATGTTTTGGTGAGGGGGACTCAATTCCAGTTTGTGTCTTTCAACTGTTTCAGGATTAGAGAGGTTAGTTTCTTCCCTTTTCCTAGACAGAGACTTTTTCAAAGCCTCATATCTACGGCAAATAGTCTGCAAATTGAAGTCTGGTTCTTGGGTAATCTCTCCTTGAGTAATCTCTCCTCCTACAGTACTGTCTGAAAAAATGCCACTGGGTATAGGACTATTTGGTTCCAGTTTAAAATTGGCCTCTGTACTAGTGGAGCTATTAAAACTTAAGTGACCAAGTTCTTCTGGAAGAGTTTCATGTAATATACCAAAATCAGTATCCCTAAAACTCCTGGAATCAATTCCACTTGGTATTTGAAAAGAGTTCCATAACATAGTTTTATGCATAGAAGGTTCTTGATAAGTTTGTGAGAGATCCAATATTTTACTATACTCCTCTTCACTGCTACCTATTACACCTATCCTTCTGTCAACACTAGGGGAAAAAATGTGTACTTGGCTAGTTTCTAAAGGTACATTTTGTAGAGTAGTATATTCTGAATCTTGCTTGCAAATCATTTTATTACTTAAAAAATCTGACTGATTTTGCGTTGATGCACCTAAGTGACTAGGTACCACATGCTTCTGAGGCATACTCTTGAAGAAATCTGGAACAACTTTCTCTTCAAGCAAATGAGAGTGGCTAGAATCTGATACAGTGGTTGACAGAAAACTGGTCAGGCTAAATTCTCCTTGATTATGCAACACAGGTAAGGGCTCTGGCGATCCTTCGCTATGTTCAGTATCCATTTGAATTGGTTCTGTACTTCTGTTATCTTCCATTTCAACAGCTTTTCTCCATGAGCTCCTAATTTCACTTACTAATTAAAGGGAAAAAGCATCATTATCAACATACTCAAACAAAAAGTACAATTAAACATTTCATTTCTATGCTAGTGACAAAGCTATTAACTTAGTATATGTGGCACAGGTGTCACTTAGGTGACAAGGCTCTATGACATTTCAAAGCCCAGCAACATCAGAGAATCTACTTCCAGCTGGTCACATACATGTGGGCACAAATAAAAGCTGTCCCTGAAATGAGCATATACTTTCACACAGTATATACAAATTAGAAGTGTTGTATAAAGATATTTGCTAGTTCATCTAGTGTCCAGCAAACTTTTTGATAAAGGGCTTCAGAGTAATAGTTTACACTTTGCAGGTCAACTATGACATCACTGCATGAACTACTGTCTGCAGCAACTACTCAACTATGACATCATTGCATGAAAGTAATTATAAACAACATGTTGACAAATGAATAAGGTTGTCTTCAATACAACTCTATTTACAAAAACACATGGGATGGAACAGATTTATTTCCAGGCCGTAGTTTGCTGGCCACTGATCTAGACTGCAGCTAAGCTCAACCTGAACTACATCAATTTAACTAAATGGCATTATTATCAACCAAATGGAAATTATATTTAATTATTCAATCAGGATGATGTGTCTACATAAGCACAACAATATTAGAACTTCAATTACACAAATTAAACATTGTAAGAAAAAAGTATTGGGCAATCTGACAAGTGTGGGAGAAGTAGAAGAGACCTCTACATAAAAGTTTTGGTTGATGCTGCTAACCTGGAGACTAGAGCCTTTATATTCTTACATGCTGACCACAGGTCAGATACTGAGACAGTAGGGTTTTTACGTGATTTTTTTTTTTAAACTAAAATTTTTCCAATTAAAACAAAAGAAAAGCAAAGGTATACAGTCTACTAGGGCAGATGATACTATTGAAGGACTGTCATATAAATGATAGTACCCACACTAATATTTCAATAAAAGGCTCTTACAAATAAACTTACTCAAGTTTTCTGGTGTACGGGGAATTTGTTTCCTTGTTAAGAATGGGTTAGAACCTAGAGAGTCAATCAGTTCCTCTAACTTCACTTTGTTTTCTTCAGAGAGCTGTGGTGAATCACACAAAACTGCTCTGGCAACCTGAAACAGAAAAGAAAAAGTAAAGCCAATATTGCCAAGTTCACGGGCAAAATAGAATAAAAGCGTTTCACAGTCAGTACCCTTTCTTTCCCACAGCAGATGATTGTATAAAAGTAAGCTCAACAGCGCAGCTCCTAGACATTAAGTGAAGATTATTCAGGCATAATCCTGTGAGGAGCAATTAAACATAAAACTGTCTCCTTTTATCTTATATTGTTAGTAATCTTTTATAAAAGAGAAAAGGTAAGAATCTTTATTTGAGAAGATTTCGAAGTAGTTCTGACTGCAGAACTACTATATGTGACATCTCTGAGTTCAACAATTATATAATCAAGAAAAACATGTAAATAAAATTATTAGAGTTGTATATTTAATTTGTGTAATTGAGTTCCATAATACTGAGCAAAATGTAGTCACTTCCAGAAAAAAAATACATTAGGGTTAAAAAACAGGGCTTGTGGCAGCCTAAAAAGCTGTGGCCGGGGCCAGGGATCGCAGTTCAAGTCCCACGGGGGGCACAGAGCAGGACCTAGTTCCAAAAATATAGCTGGGCATGGTGACGTGCACCTGTAATCCCAGCTACCTGGGAAGCTGAGGCTGGGGATTGCTTCAGTCTGTGGTACCCCGGGCAACATGAGTCTGCAGTTCCACAAGCAAAGATAGTGAGACCTAGTCTCGGAAAAAAAAAAAAAAAACAGGGGCTAGCTAGGAAATTCAAAATCATTAATTGTAATGTATTCAATCACTATAAAGCAAAAGAACAAAACTTTCACTCTGATAATGTATCACATAGTCTTTGTTACAATGTTAAAGAGAAGCTCAGCTAAGCAACAGACAACACTCATACTATTTTAATGAAGTATAATCATTGGATATGTTTATTCAACAACTTATATAATAATTAATTCCAAAAATATAATATATACACACTATTTTTATATTATATGGTGACATTTATAGAATGAGTCATGGATTCTAAATTTCTATTGAACTAAAGAAGCTTATATTAAACCTATTTCTACATTTTGGGAAGACAATGATTTTGCTCTAGCCATGATTTTTTTTTTTTTTTTTTTTTTTTTTTTTTTTTTTTTTTTTTTTTTTTTTTTTTTTTTTTTTTTTTTTTTTTTTTTTTTTTGAGAATAGGTCTTGCTATTTTTGCCTACATGCCACTGGCAGGACTCAAACCACAATCCTTGGCCCTGGTCGCGGTTTCCTAGGCTGCCGTCTACAGGCATGCACCACCATGCCCAGTCTATTTTTACAATTTTATTATCTGTGACCACCTTTCCCAAATTACTCCCAGTTAACCAATAATTCATTATACTTTATTTAAATTCCCAACACCACTGAGAAAATAACAGATATTCTAATATACTCAATGTAATCATCTTCTACCTCTTCTACCAGATGATCTTGCTCTTCTTGGAATGGGTCATTTTTTTCAGCTGACAGAGATGCTGTAAATGCACTTCTTTCCACATTCTTGGTAATGTTTGATGAAGCAGAATCTTCAACTTCAAATTTTGGTGTTTTCTTAGAAATTGTTTCCTTTTTCTTCTTAGGAGTTCTCATCTCTGTGTCCTGAAGATAGATATATAATATTTCATGATTGTGTCATTTTTCATGCATGTTAATAGTTGTGGATGATTTTCTTTAGAGGTTTTTGAGTTATCACAAACCTATAAAAGGCTGTTAATATTATAAAAAGTAAAAATCAAACAAATCCACTATTCCCATTTAGAAGCAACAACAAATATGTAAACAGAAATGAGACAGAATGTTCAAATACTGGGGAATGTGAAAACAGAAATCAAATATAACTACATTAAGATATCAACAAAAGAGAATAATATTTTCCCGTAAGTTAGTATGGTCAGAATCAATCAAATATTGTTTTAAAATATACCTCTTCAAGTAGTGTAGCACTGTTTCTATCTGATGAGGTTGGGTGCAATAAAGAAGAAGCAGGGCTAAAAATAAAGATAATAAATCTAAGTTATAAGTAGGAAATAATTCCATTCACTTGATGTAACTCAAAAGTCTAAAGAATATGTCTGCCCCGTATCTGTCCGTTACGATTTCACTCAATTCGTCCCGGTCATCGAAAGGCAGTTTTCTCTAGGGAGGTGTAGTGACAATTAGAGCAGTAGTTTAGCCCAATTTGTGTATCAACCTCCCAAATTAAAAATATCTTCTTTACCTATCACATGTTTAAGTCAACAGCACTTTTTACAAGGGTTAAATGACTTAATCAATGCTGGAAAACTTAAGTATAAGGTAAAATATTCACTAGAACTGCATTAGCACAATGTCCTTATGCCTCAAATTGCAGAGATTCATTTAGCACTTAACCTTCTAAGATATTTTGTTATGTCCAAAATCATTTTCTTTTATGCTGCATTCTGCTCTAATGAATAAAGTCATAAACATTCACAACTCAAGTTTGCTGCATTTGACACAACAGTATTCAACACATTAGATCCTGTTGCCCCTTAGTAACATAAATACCTTATGCTTCTTTTTAATACCAGTCACAAAATAAGCTATTAAATGTTTGAAACCTTCAAGCAATAACTTTATCTTCACCTTGAAAGTTTTCAAATTAATTACCAATTATAGAAAAGCTCAATGACAAAAGCTTTGCTACTTTAGGTAGTGAGAAAGGCAAGAATACCAAAGACTACTTTCAGATGAGATCATGTGCGTTCCGGGTGGTATGACCGTAGACCCAAAGACTACTTTGAATATCAAGCATGTGAGTGGCTGGACTTCTGTTCACAGCCAGAGGTACCAAATAAACTGATATGAAAACATTTTATATAACAGCAAATACTTTTTCTTTTTTTAACTGTTTCAAATATATCCTTCTTGGAATTGTCATCTAACTTACAAACATAATTCAAAAATCACTGAAATTTCAACTTTGTGTCAATAGGATATAACCTAGGTGACATCTCCTGTGATTTTATCTTAATTTTTCGAAATATTTAAAATAATTTTAAAAAATAATAATAAATAAATAGCCAGGCACAGTGGCTTGTGCCTGTAAGCTTTAGCCTATGAAGCAGCTGGGGCTAGGGATCGCGGTTCAGGTCCCACTCAGAGCAACACAGCGAGACCTAGTCCCAAAAAACAGCTGGGCGTGGTGGTGCGTGCCTGTAATCTCAGCTACCAGGGAAGCTGAGGCTGGGGATTGCTTGAGTCCATGGTACCCAGGCAACATGGGATTGCTTGAGTCCATGGTACTCAGGCAACATGAGTCTGCGGTTCCATGGACAAAAATAGCGAGACCTAGTCTCAAAAGTTAGGTAGGCAGGTAGGTAGGTAGGCAGGTAGGTAGGTAGGTACGTAGGTAGGTATGTAGGTAGGTAGGTAAGTTAAGTAAGTAAAGTAAGTAAATAAATAAATAAATAAAATGTCACTTGAGGCAGATTACAGATGTCAAATTTTCCTATTTGAATCGATCTTGTAGAGCTTTATAAAAAAGAAGAAAAAAAGCCAGGCACAGTGGCACATGCCTGTAAGATTCAGCCTATGAAGCGGCTGGGGCTAAGGATCACGGTTCGATTCCCGCTTGGAGCAACACAGCGAGACCTAGTGCCAAAAAACAGCTGGGCATGGTGGTGTTCGCCTGTAATCCCAGCAACCGCGGAAGCTGAGGCTGGGGATTGCTTGAGTCTGTGGTACCCCAGGCAACGTGAGCCTGCGGTTCCACAGGCAAAAATAGTGAGACCTAGTCTCAAAAAAAAAAAAAAAAAAAAAAAAAAAAAAAAAAAAAAAAAAAAAAAAAAGAAGAAGAAAAGGAAATATATCCAAACCTTCTTCTCCCAATTGTGAATTGGCTACATTAGCCAGGCTACTAAACTCCAAACTCTAAAGTAGTTCTGACTCTGTTCTAATTCTCTAGCAACTTCCCAAGCCAAAACAGAGATCCATAAAATCCTAGCACTGTAACAGATTTTTTAAAAAAAGAAAAAAAGGATGCTGGTCCCACTGTGAGAATGAAACAGCACTTCCAAAAGAAAAAAGCCTCATATTTTTAATAGCAAAAATTTTAAGAAAGTCTTTAAAGTCTAAAACAAAAAAGCTGTTACAAAGTCTGTACATCTTATGGCATGTACATAAACGGTAATGTAATGTTCAGTAAATATGCATATACTAAAAATGACTTCATTTATATTGTCAACATTCAGAAAACTTTTATTATACAAAATTGTAAACATGCTTTGATTAGAATTAAATTTACATATCATAGTAAGTAAAGTGTAAAATTGAACTTGGGAAGAAAATTGATAAGTGATCTGCTAGAAATTTTAGCTAATTTTTTTCATTTTTATTTGCTATTGCTAACTATATTCAGAATAAATAAATAACAGAAATTACAAAAGAGGAAATAGTAATTTAACTTCAAGACTAAGGATGTTCAGATGGCATATAAGCAAGATCATAATGTCCTAGCTTTGAAATGCAGTAAATGGAAAAGTTGCAAGGTTGGAACTGTAAAAGTTAAAAGTTAAATGTCTAGAAAATCACACTGCCACCACTAGAAATATCACGGAGCCATCCCTTCCAAAAACCATTATGAAGAAAGGTAATGTCCACAGTGTCAGCAAAAGCATTGTCAATGACAAACTTCTAGTTTTAAATATGGTAAAAGCTCTACAAGCTCACTGAAATCAAAACCAATCTTGAGATTTATGGAGACTACTTATAATTTGGTACCTGTGCATGACAAGTATATATGAAAAGATTACTAACATGCTCTGAAAACTACATTCTTTCTATATTTTTAATATAGATAGTTGCACTGATAGTATCCACATTAAGAATTCCCAATTAACTACAGATTCTGATGTAAGATGATGCCACTACAAATATTTTGATAGGTGAACTATAGCCAATAAAAACATTTTAAGTGATCTACACATATTAAACATCACTAGCAAAACATTTTGTTACACAATATCTTTTACAGCATAGAATTCTCAGCAACAAGTTGTGGGAGGTTTTTTTGGTTTTATGTTTTAAAAGGACAGATTTATTAAGAGAAATAAAGACAAAGAGAGGCACCTGCATATCACAGGCAGGCAGGAGAATACCACAGAAGATTAAATCCACAACCCAGTAACTCAACTCTTAACCTGTATTCTGCATTATTAAACTGTAACAATGTTTTATATGCCACTAAGCATTTATACTTCACTATCAAAAGCCATCTACTTTTCTCCCTTTAATTATCACACATATACAATTAAAGTATTAGCAAATGATTAAGATCCAGATCTTGAAAGAAGATAGAATGTAAAAATTAAATATGTTTCTCTATGTGTAGAAAATATCATTGGAATGAAATTCTTTTTTTGTTGTTGTTTGTTTGTTTGTTTTTGAGACTAGGTCTTGCTATTTTTGCCCGTGGAACCACAGGTTCTCATTGCCCAGGGTACCGCGGACTCAAGCAATCCCCAGCCTCAGCTTCCGGTAGCTGTGATTAGAGGCGTGTGCCACCACACCCAGCTATTTTTTTGGAACTAGGTCTCACTACAGGCCCCAGGCGGAACTCGTAGCCCCGGCCGCTTCATAGGCTGAAGCTTACAGGCATGAGCCACCATGTCCGGCCATTGAACAAAATTCTTAGAGACTGAGTATATATGGCTTCTATAGAAATTTGATGATATATCTCAGTAAAAAATTCTACCTCAAGAAAGAAAAATAATTCAATGGAGTTTCTAAATAAAATCTGAACAAGAAGCCGGGCACGGTGGCTGGTACTTGTAAGCTTAAGCCTATGAAGCGGCCTGGGCTAGGGATTGCGGTTCGAGTCCCGCCTGCGGCCCATAGTGAGACCTAGTTCCAAAAAAAATAGCTGGGCGTGGTGGTGAGTGCCTGTAATCCCAGCTACCTGCGAAGCTGAGGCTGGGGATTGCTTGAGTCCATGGTACCCCGGGCAAGGAGAGCCTGCAGTTCCATGGGCAAAAATAGCAAGACCTAGTCTCAAAAAAAAAAAATTAAAAAAAAAAAAAATCTGAACAAGAAGGTGAAACCAGTGACTGAGGTGACCTGTCACAGATTCTATCTGCATCTGGGGCTGGGGAACCAAAGCCCTTTCCACAGTTAAGTGCAACGTGAATGAGGCTCCCTCCTTTACCAATCAATGGGGGAAGAAAGTCACAAGATGTGGCTGTGACCCCATGAGAGACGAGAGAAGCTAGACCCACCACCTGGGGAAGTCTGTCCCCAGCAGGGTAAACGTCTATCATCAGCGGCTGGGAGTTGGATTCCCAAACCAAGATATCAGAATTGTACAGCAGAGAACCAGCAATATGTGACAGACACCAGAAAGGATACTGGAGAAGCACACCATTTATCTGCCCTATAACAAGTTCCTGACTTGCTCAGCCTAACTATCTGCCTCTGTTACTCTTGGAGATCTAAGCAACCTCGTCTGCTGCTTTCCAGGAGTGTAAGTCTGCACCCAAGAGAAAGGACATAGTTCCAGAAAAAAAAAAGACCAGTGGGCCAAATATGGACCAACAACTTGCAGTGAAGAGCTAGTAAGGGGGAAGAGGGAAAGGCGTGGTAAGGGGTAAAATATGAAAGGAGGGTCAAACCTAAGGTGAATGACAACCACACAAACCAATAATGTATGAAAATTACATTGAATGAATGAATGAATGAATGAATGAATGAATGAATGAATGAATGGAGTGAGTGAGTGAGTGAGTGAGTGAGTGAGTGAGTGAGTGAGTGAGTGAGTGAGTGAGTGAGTGAGTGAGTGAGTGAGTGAGTGAGTGAGTGAGTGAGTGAGTGAGTGAGTGAGTGAGTGAGTGAGTGAGTGCATGAATGCATGAATGAATGGAAGCGAGAGGAGAGGAACTGCACCAACCACCTGGGAAAGTCTGCCCCAGCAGTGAATGTCTCACTGCCATCAGCTGGAAGTTGGATTCAAAAACCCAGATATCACAACTGTATGGTACAGAACCAGCAACGGGTGACAAAAGGATCCTGGAGAAGCACACCCTGTATCTGCCCAACAACAAGTTCCCAATGTGCTCAGCCTAACTATCTGCCTCAGCTACTCCTGGAGATCCAAGCAGCCATATCTGTTGCTGTCCAGGAGTGCAAATCCACATCCAAGAAAAAAGGACATAATTCTAGACAAAGCAGTGGGCCAAACATAGACCAAGAGCTTGCAGCAAGAGGAGTGGAAGTGACCAGAGGGGAAAACGGGGAAAGAGGAGGTGGGGCTGGGAAGAAGGGGTACAATACAATACAGCCACTCAAACATGACCAATATTGTACGACAATTACAAAATTTAAAAAAAAAATTTTTTTAGAGACTAGGTCTCGCTATGTTGCCCAGGATAGTCCTGAACCCACAGACTCAAATGATCCCTAGCCTTAGCCTCCCAGGTAGCTGGGATTACAGGTGTGCACCACCATGCCTTGCTATTTTTTTTGAGACTAGGTCTCGCTGTGTTGAGCGGGATAGTCTCAAACCCATGGACTCAAGTGATTTCTAGCCTCTGCCTCCCAAATAGTTTGGATTACAAGCGCACACACCACCGTGCCTAGCTCACAAAAAAAAAATTGAAAACTAAATAAATAAATAAAATCTGATTTCAAAATACACTAACTATATCAATCTTTAACCCGAAAAGAGATGTTTAATACTTACTCAAAAAGAGATATTTAAGATTTGATTTACCCTTTCTAAGGAAAACAAATCAAAACAACTGAAGTTGATCTGAGAGATACTGGTATTATTAAGCTAACAAAAACAAATGAGATTGGGAAATACCAACTATTACCCTCTAGCATGCTTTGTTTTTTGTTTTTTTTTTTAAATCTTTATTTTTATTTTTAAGAGACTAGGTCTCTTATTTTTCAGAGACTAGGTCTTGCTATGTTGCCCAGGTTTGTCTTGAACCTGCAGACTCAAGTGATCCCCAGCCTCAGTCTCCCAGGTAACTGGGATTACAGATGCACACCACCATGCCCGCCTTTACCCTCTAGCTTTAAAACCATGTTAGAAGGGTAAAGCACATCTAGTAACTTTGCTATCTCTTCAATAGCAGGTCTTCATGGAAGATTTCTATTTCTTTAGTTATTCAGAAAAACAGTATCACATCAGGATCTAAGAATAAAAATATAACTGCCAAAAGTAGCCATGACCTCCTGTAAACCCGAAAATTATTGCAAAGGAAAGTGTCAACAGCTTGAATTCACACATAAGTTTTGACCCTTAGTAAGTTTCAACTTACTGACTTTTTAAGAATATATTTTGAATATAAAGAAGAGTTTCAATTCATTTAAAATCTTGAATTTTCTTTTAAAATTGTCCTTACTATTTTGTTTCCATATTGGTGCCTCGATTATGAGGGAAAATTGGATAGAATGACACTTATTTAAGTTAAAAGATAACCAGAAGAAACAAAACAATTAAGGAGTCTGTTCATTGTGTCTGTGGTTGACTGCTACTTAATAATACTTGATTTCAACAAAGAACAAATAAACTCCCCATATAAACTGTAGACACTAAAGATTTTTGTTATAAAATAAAGCACCACCTTTAAAAAACCAAAGTAGGTTAATGGAGAAAATAGGCAATAAGGAAAATAAAAGGAAGTGATAATAAACTAAGTCTTTTTCACATATGAAATTTCAGGATCTGACTGATTCAGGTCTTCCAAATTTCTCTGAAGTATGGATGGAACTCTTTTTTATCAACTAGCTTAAAAAAACAACATACAAGACAGATTTTCCAAGATAAAAGAGGATATATACAGGTTAAAGTGAAAAGCATTGAACAAGTCACAGACAATGATCTCATAAACCCCCAAAATCTTGAAGTGAGTCAAAAGTCACAAAAGTTTTCAAAGAAATTAACATACTCAAAAAATTTCCATATTTGCACTATAATTTCCATATATATATGCTTTTTGCTACCAAAACTTAAGATAATCCCCATGAATCTCAACACTTTAAAGAAAGAAGGAAAATGCATGGAAATATGGATCCACAGTGAAAAAAAAAAAAACTAAAAGAAAATTATGGAATGTTACATAGTAGAGAAGCTTGGAAATTGTGAGAAGCTTAAAAACTGGCTGATGACAGGACTAAAGTTATTAATGAGGGGAAAGAAATCAGTATAAAATTGCATCTGTTTTACCTGTTGACTAGATCATGCACAGTTTCCACTTTATCACTGACTCTTCTGTAATCACTCTCTTGGTTATGTTGCTTAGGTGTATCTAAAATAATGGAAAAGTACTCTTTAATTATAATTGTATATTCTAATTTCCAGGGGGCTCTTGAAATTCTAGAGTGTTTTCTAAACAGTAGAATCAGAATATAAAATAAAACAAGTAAAAATAAAAACAGATGTAAAATAGGAAAAGATAGCAATACAATGAGCTAAGTGTAAAGCGATAGATAGGATAGAGACAGTATCTAGTATAATAATACTCTCTCTTCCTCCAGTCCCATCAGTGATTTTGTTTTCAGGTTGCAGTTACTCATGATCAACTGTAGTCAGAAAAACTATGTACTGCAAGATATTTTGAGAAACATTCACATAACTTAAGAGTATATTGATTTAATTATCCTATTTTATTACTAGTTATTGTTAGTATCTAACGGTGCCTAACTTAAACTTTATCACAGGCCTGTATATATTGTATTTATATTGAAATATATACATATATCCCTAAATATGTACAGGAAAAAGCATAGTACATATAGGGCTTGGTATGGTCTGGTTTCAGGCATCCACTGAGGTTGAAGACCATATTCTCTAATATAGAAGAAGGAAGGCCGACTTTAACAGGCTTTTATAAAAAGCAGTTAACTCATACTAAAGAAACTTTCAAAAAAAGTGAGCTATAATTCTCAAGAATTATATAACCATGTTTCATGTTTAAGTACATGTCACCTAATTACCAAACAAACCAGCAAGGCCAGAAAGTTAGCGTATTTCAGTCCAGTATCCATGACATCAGTCCACCTAAGTATTCACCAACATATATTTGAATAAATATGTGGCACTATTATACTAACAATGAAAGAAAATAATAAAAGATGGAGACTGCCTTCAAAGATTGCTGGTGAGTACAGAATTAAGTATATAATACATACCAACAGAGTGTAAAAATTACGTACAGAATGCAAGATTGCAGAAAGACATCTGGTTCAGGATGAAGAAAGTAAAAATGGAATGAAAGTATTGAGAGACAGGTATAAGTTTGGTATGCTAAAAGATACTGCATACCTAGTAGCAGTATGCTAAGAAATAAGGTTGGTAAAGAAAGTTATGACCAAATTACAGAATTTTGTATTCCAAAGGCCTCTCTTCTTTCAACGCATCAGCTCTCAATGACTTTTCCTATTTATACATGTGCCCAAAGTGTTACTGTGTAAGAAATCAGTTCATATACTATATAGTCTTCCTTTCAATAATACTAGTATCACCTTATAACATTTTCAATACTCTATGCTTATTTTTACACCTACCAATTATGCTGAAGTTAGTGATATGTATAAAATATTCCAAAAATGAACACAAGCACAACTACTACACCATAAAACCAGTCAACAATCATACCAAAATGATTGTGCACAATTACAAACACCATCTACTAGTGATAGGCAGGACTGATGCATCCTGTTCTGGCATATAAGTAAGTTTATGAGGTAAAGGCTGCTAGCTGGAAAAGTGGAGTTTTTTCTTTTTTTCCTTTGTAAAATTGATAGGAGCTACTGATATGCATTATAACAGATTAAAAGGATCAGTGTTACATTACAGAAAGATCACTGGCAGCAATTTGTAATATGGAATAGATAAAATACTAGACAGAGTAATACACAATTACAAGCAAGAAAGGATGAGCTGGGCACGGTGGTTCGTGCCTGTAAGCTTCAGCCTATGAAGCGGCTGGGGCTAGGTATCGTGGTTCGAGTCCTGCTAGGGGCAACACAGCAAGATTTAGTCCCAAAAAATAGCTAGGCATGGTGGCACGTGCCTGTAATCCCAGCTACCTGGGAAGTTGAGGCTGGGGATCGCTTGAGTCCGTGGTAACTGGGCAACATGAGCCTGTGGTTCCATGGGCAAAAATAGCGAGACCTAATCTCAAAAAAAAAAAGCAAAAAAGGATGAAAAATCAACTATGGTATGTAAGATAGAAGACAGCAAAGGGGAGAAGATAGACACAACATTTAGGAGGAAAAACAAAACCAAACTCAACACAACAAATCAAACCAAACCGAAGTAGTCATGTTCCTACCACAAACACTAGCATTGTATATGTTCAAAAGAGGGGAAACAACTACGGCCGGCAAAAAAATGAAGGAAAACATAAACAGCTGGGACTATATAAAACTTAAAAGTTTCTGTTCTGCAAAAGAGACAATAAACAAAACAAAAAGAAACCCAACCAACTGGAAGAAAATTTTTGCCCTCCAGACAAGTGACAAGGGTCTGATAACAAAGATCCACAAAGAGCTCCTACAGCTCAACAAAAACAAAGCAAAAATCCCACTCAAAAAATGGGGAGAACTAAAAAGACGCTTCACCAAAGAGGAGATACAGATGGCTAATAGACATATGAAAAAATGCTCCACTTCACTAATAATCAGGGAAATGCAAATTAAAACCACACTGAGATACCATCTTACACCAGTAAGAATGGCCCACATAAATAAAACAGACAACAACAAATGTTGGCACTGATGTGGAGAAAAAGGAACTCTCTTACACTGTTGGTGGGAGTGCAAACTGGTCCAGCCACTATGGAAGACAGTGTGGAGGACCCTCAAACAATTGAAAGTGGACTTACCATTCGACCCAGCAATCCCACTACTAGGAATCTACCCAGAGGACATGAAGACATTAATTCAAAAGGACACATGTATGCGCATGTTCATTGCAGCCCTGTTCACAGTTGCAAAGAACTGGAAACAAACCAAATGCCCCCAAACAGATGATT
>PVHY01022468.1:0-22366 GCA_004024945.1 Uropsilus gracilis
GATTGTTTTTTGTTTCTTGGTGGGTCTCATCTCCGCAGTTGCTGCAACATCTTGTTGCTTCTTCAGTCATGCTTCAGGTCTTTGGCTTTGGGGGCTTGACTCCCAGCCGCATGTTTTGGAAGAGCAGATCCTTGAAGGGACAGCCATCAGCTGATGGTAGGTCTCCTCTGTTGGGGCTTTGCCGTGGGGCCACTGCCATTCGACAAGCCTCTTCTTTTTTTTTTTTTGAGACTAGGTCTCACTATTTTTGCCCGTGGAACCGCAGGCTCCCGTTGCTCGGGGTACCACAGACTTAAGCAATCCCCAACCTCAGCTTCCCAGGTAGCTGGGATTATAGGTGTGCGCCACCACACCCAGCTATTTTTTGGGACTAGGTCTCACTGTGTTGCCCTAAGCAGGACTCAAACCGCGATCCCTAGCCCCAGCCACTTCATAGGCTGAAGCTTACAGGCACGAGCCACCGCGCCCAGCTTTCTCAGGGAACCTCTTTATGGATTTCAGTTCCCAACACCAGACACCCGAACTCTAAGACTCAGAAGTGGCTTCATGTGACACATTGGAATGGATGGGTCAGCCACTAAAATGAGGAGGCACAAAACCCAGTGAACACACTGGGCTGGAGAAAAGAAGGCAGTCTCATTCAGAATCCAGGAGCCCGGAGAACCTCACCACACACCTGTCCTGCAAGAGGCTCCCGACGTGCTTGGCCTGGCTGCTTGCCTCACAGTTACTCCTGGAGATATGAGCACCCTGGTGTCCTGTGTTCCAGGAGCACAGGAAAAGGACTTTGTTCCAAAGAGAAAAGAAAGAAAAGACGAGACCAGTGGACCAAGGTTCAGTCTACAACTACCTACCAGTGGAAGAGGAGTTAGTAACCAGAGGGTGGAAGGGGAAAAGAAGGAGTCATGTGATGTATAAGGGTGCATTATTGCGGGAAACAATAACTATACAAAGATGATTGATGATGTATGAAAATTAAAAATAATTTAAAACAAATACAGTAGAAATTCAAAATACTTCAAGGTGTGCTCACTGAACCCAATACTGGTCGGCATGAAATGGAGTATAACAAATGCAGGACGAAGGTGAGGTCCCAGGGGAAGGTCCCAGCTGGAAGATGACCCTGTTTGCTTACTAGACTAACCCTGCCAGGCTCCCTCAGGCCTCCTGACCCCCCCCCCCCCCCCCCCCCCCCCCCCCCCCCCCCCCCCCCCCCCCCCCCGACTAATGCTTGCTAAGCAGTACATCTCTGTTGTTACAGTTTGCCGGGATGGAGTCAGGCTATGCTTGCTTCTGTGGAAACAATCCTGATTACTGGCAATACGGGGAAGCAGCCAGTACTGAGTGCAACAGTGTCTGCTTTGGGGATCACACCCAGCCCTGTGGTGGTGATGGCAGGATTATCCTCTTTGACAGTGAGTATGCCCATGCACATCACTGCCCAGGACACAGGAGCCCTTTGCCCAGGAGAACAAGCCTACTCACCCTTCCTCCCACTTATTAGCAGTACTTATCAGGAACCTACTGCAGCCCAGGCATTGACTGGACCCTGGGGATATAGCCCTAAAGAAGAAGTTCATGGGTTCGAGACTACCCCAGGCAACATAGTGAGACCTGGTCTTGAAAAAGTAGCTAGGCATGTTGACAGGCACCTGTAATCTCAGCTACCTGGGAGGCTGGGGCGGGGATCACTTCTTGAGTTCGCGGGATCTAGACTCAAAAGCACTCTGGGCAACATAGCAAAACCTAGTCTAAAAAAAAAGAAGAAAGGCCTTCTAGGAGGCAGGACAGATATTGATATTTAACAGGTTATTAATTACAGTTGTGCCACGGTGCTTTGACAAGTTGTGGTCTATTGTGAGCTACCCTACAACCTAGAAAAGTAACCTTCCAAGTTAACATAGACACTGATGAAACTGTTTGGTGTCAGCTTTAACATTCTTTTGTATAACTTCAAAGCCCTTTCAGTGCTTTCTTTGGCAAGTGGGATTGATAGCTTATTGCAATACAACTGAGGGAGAGCATAACCTTGGAGTTGTCTTTCTTTCTACACCTGATACTGAGTGCACCCTGACTCCCCTGCTCTCTGACCTGCCACATTTGTAAGATGTTCTAACTGCTGGGCCTCTGATCCTATGTCATAATCCACCTGCATTTTCTCAGCAGTGAAAGCCACAGGAGCAGTGCGGTGCCAGATTTTAAGAGAGCAGAAGGGAGGTAGTCACAAATGAGGCAGACAGAAGGCAAGGCTTGATATTACTGAGATATACTATAGAGTCTCTAGTATCTTTGTTGATCATTAGGCTAGAGTAAATGTATTCCTGATATCTTGACTAGGCAAAAGAGTTCATTTTAAGCAAAAATGTCTTACATAGGGTATTTGTTTCCTAGGGCTGCATAACAAGTCATCACAAACTGGGTGGCTGAAACAGAAACTTACTCTCTCATAGTATGGGAGGATAGAAGTCCAAAACCAAGGTGTTGTCAGCTCCATGCTTCTTCTGAAGGCTCCATGCTTCTTCTGAAGGCTCCAGGGAAGAACTTCTTCCTTGCTTCTGGTCACTGTTAGCAAGTCTTTGTACTCCTTGCTTGTAGCTACATCGCTCCAGTCTCTCCCTGGCTCTTCACATGGCCATCTTTCCTCTATGTCTGTGCCTCTTTTTCTCTTTGTATCTCTTCAGAAGGATACCAGCCATTGGATTTAGGACCCAACCTAATCTAGTCGGGCATCATCTTAACTTGATTACGTCTATAAAGAGCCTACTTCCAAATAAAGTCACGTTCACAGATAGTGGGCATCAGGACCTGAACATCTTTTTGGAGAACACAGTTTAATCATTACATATGGTTACTATAAAACTCAGCCCATTTATAATGGAGCCTTTTGAAGGTTATAGCATGCCAGGGAGGACAAGGCAGACTGGCAAGCAGAACTCATGGGGTAAACTTCTTCATTCCTGCTGAGTGCCCCCATTAGAGGTTAACAGTGGCTTCTGATACAGCCTGTTACATAGTTTGAACTTTGAACTTTCAGTTTGAACTTTGCCCAACATTTAAGGAACAATAGTTGTCATAAATAATATATGCTACACATCATTCTAGAGCTCATTATTATAAATCCTCAAGGCCGGGCATGGTGGCACATGTCTGTAAGCGGCAGCCTAGGTAGCTGCAGCGAGGACCAGGGATCGCAGTTCGAATCCTGCTCAGGGCAATGTAGCGAGACCTAGTTCCAAAAAAACAGCTGGGTGTGGTGGCGCATGCCTGTTATCCCAGCTACCTGGGAAGCTGAGGCTGGGGATTGCTTGAGTCCATAGTACCCCAGGCAACGTGAGCCTGCGGTTCCATGGGCAAAAATAGCGAGACCTAGTCTCAAAAAAAACAAAATCCTCTCCATTGATACCCTAATCCAGGAAAATATGTTTGCTAAGCTTACAAATTGCCTGCTATACTCTAAAGTAAAAAAAAGAAAGGAGATAAATGTTTGCATGCTTAATATATATTAAGGCTTCCTGTGAATTATCACGTTAGGTCCTCCTGGCTGCCATTTGGGGAAGGCATTATTATTATTCTCATTTTACAGAAGAGTTGGAAGTCATGGAAGGATATATAACTTGCCAGGGCCAAGTTACATATTTTTTCTATTTCAAATAGACGATGGTGTTAATTTTTAAAAATGAAAAATGAGTGTTGGTGAAGATAAGGTCGAAATGGAAGCTTCATTATCAGTAACAATGTAAAATGGTACAGCTGCTTTGGGAAGCAGTCTGGCATTGCCTCAAAATGTGAACCAAAGAATTACCTGTTGAACCAGCAATTCCACTCCTAGATGTATACCTGAGAGAGTTAAAAACACATGTTTCAAAAAAATTCTTGTACAGGAATGAGCATAGCAACATCATTTATAATAGTCAAAAAGTAACAATAGCCCAGCTCTCCATCACTGGTGAAGAGACAAGCAAGAGATAGTACATCCTAACAATGGAATATTATTCAGCCACCAAAGGGAATGAAGTGGTGATACATGCCCCAACATGAAATCAAAACATGATACAAATGGAAAAAAGCCAGTAACATCAGATGCCATATTTTATGTTTCCATTTTCTTTTCTGCTTGCCAGTCCATCTGATTCACAACTGGGATCCATTTGGTTAAGCTTTGTTTCCTGAAACATGTTTGTGTTTAGAAGCAGATAATTCAGCTAGCTGTCTCAGCTGGTTCCTGAAGTTTTTTCCTGAAGAAAATGACTGAGATAATACTGAGGAGGACTGGAGAGTTGAAAAGGTTCTAAATCACAGCAGGCAGGAAGATACTGGTTTCCTGTTACTATAGGTTTTTGCCCAGGTCTGCCCCTCTATTAGACTGAGCCTTCCTTCAGAACATAAGATCTTAAATATATTCCTAACAGTCAGGTTTCCTGTTGAATATGGCAGTAAGTTTTAATAAGCTATCAGAGGTGTCGTGTGTGCTTTCATAATTGTGGAACTGGATATGCGTGGCATGCATCTGGGAATTAAAAATTCTGAGTTTAAGATCTGCCTTTACTGTTGAAATGTCAGTTTATTCTTTTGTTTTGGAAAATATATTTTTAATTACAGTGGTTATTTAGGTTAATAGAAAATATATTAGTTTAATTTGGATATTTATTCTTTACGAAAAATAGTACTACACCTGCTACTACTACTCTTGGCATAACTAATAATTTCTGAGCTTGCAGTATGTGCCAGATCCTGTACTGAACACTTCACATGTCAGCTCATTTCAACCCATTACTTCATGAAGGAGAAGCTGTATTTTCATTTTATAGATGAGCAAACTTCCTTCCTCCTTCCCTTTCTTCTTCTATCCCTTCCTCCCTTGTATGCAATGTAGTGTTTTTCAAATGTCGTACACCGAAGCCAGGTGCAGTGGTATGCTTCTGTAATCCCAGTTACCTGGGAGGCTGGGGCTAACAATCACTTGAGTCCTCAGGTTCGAGACTACCCTGGGCAACATAGCGAGACCTAATCTCTAAAAAAAATAGCTGGGTGTGGTGGCATGTGCCTGTAATCCCAGCTACCTGGGAGGCTGAGACCATGGATCACTTGAGTCCATGGGTTCGAGACTACCCCGGGCAACATCGCAAGACCTAGTCTCTTAAAGAAAAAAAGTCATACACCGAGTGTAGAGGAACCAAGGAGACTGCAGTAGCTAGTATCACACATGGAAATGGGCAGACTTGCTTAGTGTCAGGATTAGGGCTGTTCAGTAGTTGCCTGGGTTTGGTATACTGTTTTCATCATTAGTCTCAGTGTATATCAGGCTTCAGTTTCCTCGTGTTGCTTAATGCGGGACCTGGGAGGCCAGTGGTTTCTTGTATTTTTTTTCCCTCAATGTTTCTTTTCTATCTCAGCTTTGAGCCTGTGTCACAGGGGAGGCCTTTTTCTGCATTCACTCCCTCCCCTTAGTGGTAGGCTGCTATTCTTGCCTGCTGCTGTGATCCTTATGAGAGCAGTAGGGTTCTCTCTTCTCCTGCCCTGACCTTAGTGTTGGGCATGAGGTGGCCTTTTCAGCATTCCTGCATCCTCTTCTTTCGGGCAGTCAAATACTGCATTGTATCTGATGCCGCTGGGGAGGGAGGGAGCTTTCTGCTCCTCCATCAGGGGTAGCAGGCCTTTGCTTTGCTTTGTTCCAGGATCCTGGGTTTCAAGGCAACCAGGGCCTGCTAACTCTCTCCCCTACTCTTCTCCCAAAAGCAATGGCTCTTTGCTAGTTACTTTGGCAGTAAATAAGGAGTTTTGGACTCCTTCCCCAAAAGCAAATATTCTGGTGGCTCTGGAAGCAAGAGAGTTTGCTGCCCCTTTCGCAGCAGTTGATTCCTTTGAGGATCTGGGAGTGGGCAGTGTTTCACCCCATCTCCCAGAAGCAATCACCTCCTACACCTGTGCCTCCAAGGGGTCTCCTGCCTTCCCCTAAGTCATCCTCATCACACCAGGCAGAGACCTGCGCAGCACTGCTTGCAAGTGAGCGCAGACCCCTGCGTCCTGGACGTAGAGCATAGCACTTCTTACTGCTTTCATGGTGGCCATCTGGCTGCTTATGCTCTGTCAGAGATGAAGCACTTTGCCTGGCCAGGCACTTCTTTGAAGTTAAACTCCCTGGAAACTACAGTTTTCTGATAAGTTGAAGAGAAGTTTGGGACTTTTTCTCTCTGTTAAGGGGGAGACAGCATTCTCTTACTGCTTTCTATGTTCTAAAGGGAAACCAACTCCCCCAAAACCTGCTTTTTAAATCCCACCCTTACACTCCCCCTTAAGGACTTCCTCTTCCCACTTTTATCACATAAGGTACGGTAAAGTGGTAGTATCCCTCCCTCGAACCTGCTCATCAAAAATGGGAGTCCGGAAAAATCAAGTGTGCTTATTAGTGCAGGGTCATCAGAACGCGTGTTTCCTCTGCAGAGCGTCATCACCTATGCCACAGTTTCCCACTTGAGAAATCAGTACGGACCCTCCCGTGAGCATTGCACCTCTGAGCAGCTGTACAGCTGTTCTGTGTACAACTTTTTCTCTCTGCGTGCTTCCCCTGCAAATAGGTCCCGGGGTCTCCATGTGCTTTGTCTCATCTGTCTTCACACATCATGTTCCGCAAGAGCAGGTGGTGGGCTCTCCATCCTCGGAACAGAGAAGTGAGGGGCCTGCAGGTGAAGGGCAGCCCCTGGGATCACATGGCCCAGCTGGTCCTAAACCCAGACTCCGTGACTCCAGCCTGGCCCCACCTAGTCTGTACCACTGTGCTGCGCACTGACTCTGATGTCTCCTGGGTGCGCACACACAAAGAGAAAAACCTCCACAGTCATTTGTTCAGAGCTTACGCAATTCATTTTGTGATTTGATCCCGAAACACTAGACAGTCTGGTTTTATAGACAAAAAACAGTATCCCAAACTGGATCACACTAGTTAGGAAGAGTTTTGTTTGTAGCAGGTTGGAAAGTGAACCCTGTCACTGAGCCCAGACTCAGGACCCGTGTCCTTTTGTCTCCTACAGCTCTTGTTGGCGCCTGTGGGGGGAATTACTCGGCCATGACTTCAGTGGTCTACTCCCCGGACTTTCCTGACACCTATGCCACAGGGAGGGTCTGCTACTGGACCATCCGCATTCCGGGAGCCTCCCAGATCCACTTCACCTTCACCTTATTTGACATCAGGGATTCCGCAGACATGGTGGAGCTGCTGGACGGCTATACCCACCGAGTCCTGGTCCGTTTCAGTGGAAGGAACCGCCCACCTTTGTCCTTCAATGTCTCTCTCGATTTTGTCATTTTGTATTTCTTCTCCGATCGGATCAATCAGGCCCAGGGATTTGCTGTTTTATACCAAGGTAAGACTTCCTCACCCCCATATGGCTCCTCTCTCCGGTTCCCTGCCTTGCCCTTCAAGACCTGGGTGGTTCCTGCTAGAAGGACTGGTGAGAAGTTGCTGATTCAACATGGGAGGGTTAAAGGAATACATGAAAGAAGGAGCTGAGATCAGCAGAACTAGGAGAGATCAGAATTAAAGAGATCATTTTGTTTCTCCTCCTACCTCTCAGTATCTCAGCCAGTCCCAGAAGACCGGCTTCCATAGTCCTTCAGGTGCTCCTAAGGCGAAGCCACACTCAGCTTCCCTAAAGTGAATTCACATGTGCCAGGCATGTATCTTTACCAGCACACAAGATACACAGGAGCTATCTGAGACCCCCGTCCACTGGCAGCCACCTCCAGAAGAGTCTGGATACTGTGCTGTAGGAAGTCAGAGGCAGGAGGCCTCCCTGGCAGTGGGGCAGTCTTGAAGAATATACAGGACTTGGGTGAATAGAGGTAGAGGGCCTTTCCAGCCACCGGAGTCATTGCACAAGGATGTAAGGGTAGAAAAGCAATAAAACCTGCACCACAGGTATCCACAAAGAGATCAGAAGTGAGGAGGAGTTGATAGCACTTTCCCTCTACCTCCTTCAGGACCAGAGCCTGACAGGTTCTGCTTTGGAGTCAGTGGAGAGAATTGCACTGAAAACCGAGTCAGAGAAAACAGTCTTTTATGACCAGTGCTGCCACCACAGTTCTTTGTTGCCTCTGTCAGCTTTCCCCCCAGTTAATTCCTTTTGGCCTTTCAGCTGTCAAGGAGGAACCACCGCAGGAGAGGCCAACTGCCAACCAGACACTGACTGAGGTGATCACAGAGCAGGCCAACCTCAGCATCAGCGCTGCCCGGTCCTCCAAAGTCCTCTACGTCATCACCACCAGCCCCAGTCACCCACCCCAAACCGTTCCAGGTAGAAGTTCCCAGACACCGTCTAAGGGGGTAAAGAACTTGAAGGCAGTGCTCTGGGCGGCTACAGAGAATGAGCGGTCTCGGGTGTTTCTCAGCTCTGAGGCAGGTTGGGGTACTGATTCTGGGACCTAGAGTTTGTTCTGTCCTCTGAGGGACTCTATCAACCACCTGACTCCTTAGTCCCTAAAAACAGGAGCTCACCTCCAAAGGTCCAGCATGTGTGCCTTTAATGGTGCTGAATCAGCCAATCCGGTGTTGGTTCACTTTGAGGTTCTCTCTCTATACCCCAAGTTGTAGCTGTCCCAATTCACTGACAGTTGTGGGGCTCTAGTCATTTCAGATCTGTGCTTCCAAGGTGCTAGGCATTGTTGTACGCACAGAATTCTACAGTGAACTAAACAAAACCCTCCGCTCCTGGTGTTGATAAGTGGGAGCAGAAAGACAGGAAGTGAAATAAAAAGTTAAATGGCAGCCAGGCGTGGTGGCGTGTGCCTGTAACCCCAGTATCTGGGAGGATGAGGCTGGGGATCACTTGAGTCCACTGGTTCAAGACAACCCTGGGCAACATAGTGAGACCTAGTCTCTTAAAATTTTTTTCTAAAAAAGTTGAATGACAATAAGAGCAATGAAGGAAAGTCGTGCAGGAGAGGGACAGAGAGGTGATGGCCATCTGGGTTGGGAACAGACCTCCGTTGTCTTTGGCTGCCAGGGAAGTTGGCATCCTCCTAAGATGGTTGAACTCACGGTGTGCCATGAGAGGTTCCCTGGCTTGGAGGTTTCTACACAGCTTCCCTGTTCCCCCTCAGGACCCACCTTAGAAGGCCTGGGAAGAGAGCCCTCCAGAGCTTGCTCCACGCCATTAGTTTGTATATCCCACTAGGGTTCCATAGGTCAAACATCTCATTCCTCTGATGAGGAAACTGAGGCAGGAGAGTTGATGGAGCTCACCTGTGCTTGTACCGTGATTCAGCAGTATGTCTCACCCCTTTTGAATCTGAGTGTACCTGGAACCACTCCGCCTGCTGCTCCCTAAGAAGGGACTCGAGAACGAGGTGGGTGCCCACAAGGCTGGGGGCTTCTTGCCAGCCTGACTCTCAGCTGTTTGGTGCTGCCCCCACCTGCAGGGCGCTCCCCAGGCAGAGCTCCATCTCCAGGTAGTTGGTGTTCACTCAAGACTTCCTGCAGACCTCCCTCCTCTAAAAGCTGAGTTCAGGCAGGCTCGTTAAAATTGTGGTTTTGTGCTTTTAGGATGGACCGTGTATGGCCTGGCGACTTTACTCATCCTCACAGTTACAGCTATTGTGGCGAAGATACTTCTGCACGTCACGTTCAAGTGAGTACGGGCGAGCTGCTGTTTTCCGGCGGGGGGGGGGGGGGGGGGGGGGGGGGGGGGGGGGGGGGGGGGGGGGGGGGGGGGGGGGGGGGGGGGGGGGAAGGACTCAGCACCTTCTGCTGGAAACACAACATCATTCCAGAGCTTTAGCCCATCAGTGTTGATATCCCCCATTCCCTGCTGAGTGAAATGTGAAATGTGCAATTGCAGATCTCACTCAGGTCAGAGGGCTTGCTTTTTTCTCCAATGGATACAGCTTCAAGGAGGATTGAAGAGCATAAAAAGCATGTTTCCATTTTTTGGTGTGCACTGGACCCTTAAAGGGATGTTTATCAAGACCGAAGAGTCCTGGGACAATATCCATACATGCTTCCTGATGCCTTTCAGAAAAGGGGCAGCATTCTTAGGATGAGAATGCTAGCATTTTATTACCTCTTGCAACATAGTTATTTATAAACAATTATTTAAGAAACTTGCAGAAGCGTCATCCTTCAAGTCAGACCAGTTTGAAAAAATAGACTTCTTCCTCTCTCTAACGGCTCAGGTTTAACAGTTCCACTCCAGGGAAGGGGTACATGCCACTCATGTTTATTTACTGAGGGCAGCTCTTCCTCTTTGTTTTGGACCCCTATTCTGTCTTCCTGTCCTCCCAACCCAGGGCCTCCACCATCTGGGGACCTTCCCTCGTGTTGAATGTAAAAGACACCTTTTCTCTGAGCTTTGTTACTTGCCCGCTGTCGCAGACATATTTTAAATGTCACTTCCTCCTGCCTTTTTGGGCTCTCACTGACCAAGTTGGGTCTTGGACCTTCTTTTTTTTTTTTTTTTTTTTAGAGACTAAGTCTCACTATTTTTGCCCATGGAACCACAGGCTCTTGTTGCCCGGGGTACCACAGACTCAAGCAATCCCCACCCTCAGCTTCCCAGGTAGCTGGGATTACAGGCGCACGCCATCATGCCCAGCTATTTTTTGGAACTAGGTCTCGCTACGGGCCCCAGGTGGGACTCAAACCGCGATCCCTGGCCCTGGCCACTTCATAGGCTGAAGCTTACAGGCACAAGCCACCGTGCCCGGCTTCACTGACCAAGTTGGGTCTACCCATAGCCTCTACACCCTGAACTTCACATTTTTCAGTAAAAACAATCGTCCTTATTACCATTTACTGAGCTTCCCTTCATGATCCATGTACACATGGCCTTAAGGCAGGACCTACCTCCAGCGGAATGGTTTGTTCTGTTTCAGCGAGGTGGGCTTCCAGGTAAATGTCATCTGGAGAAAGGTGTTCATTTTGAAAAGAAAGAAAGACTCTGGCCAGATTCGAACGTTCCGCCATGTTGAAAGTCCTTTGTTATGCCACACTGGAGTCCGCCCTGCTGTGGAGCCTTCCCGCAGGCCATGTTTCTCCACTCAGGGCTCCGTTAGATCTCCAAAAGCAGCTTTCCCAAGGCCTCACCTCCCCGAGCAGCTCATCTCCTATCCATAGGGGTCTCATGGCATGGCAGGTTGTTGGTGACACTTTGTCCAACTCCACTTGAAAATGTTATTTTTTTTTTTTTTACAGGTCCCATCGTGTTCCTGCTTCTGGGGACCTCAGAGAATGTCGTCAACCAGGGGCATCAGGAGAAATCTGGAGCATTTTTTATAAGCCCTCTACTTCGATTTCCATCTTTAAGAAGAAGCTCAAGAGTCAGAGTCAGCAAGATGACCGCAATCCTCTTGTGAGTGACTAAAAGCCCTCCGCCCCTGTGCCAGGACATGAGATCCCGCCAGTTCCAGGCTGCTAGGGACGGCCTCTCCCTGGTTTCTTCTGATGGGCGCCCCCCTGCCTGCCCCTCCACCCTTCAGAGGCGCCCTCCTTTGAACCCAAACAGAAAGGGGTGCCCTGCTGCAGTGTCAGGCATAGCCTGGATTCAGCCTGATTCATCAGCTGCACTTAGGAGAGAGACTCTAGGTCCTCAGGCCTGGTCTTTCCTGCCTCTCTCGCTCTGATCTAGCAATGGAGTGTCAGGACATTGGGGCTGAGATGGCAGAGGTGGCTGTGTCCAGCTCTGGGCCCAGGTGCGTTCTAGCTGGCAGTGGCGTGGCAGATGGACATAGCCTGCATCGAGTCTTGCTTGTTTCTTCTCTGTTTTGTCCACACACATATCACTTTCTCCTGGTCTGAGCAGGGCCAGGCAGAATGCTGAGGTTCTTTTGAAGGTTGACCTAGTCCTATATTCTTGGGCATTCGCACTCCAGCTCATGTTCTGCTCACTCTGGAGCTTTGCTCCCTGGGTGCTAGACAAGGATGGGCCTTCTCCATCCTTGGGGGGGGCCTATAAACTGGGTCTGGTGACCCTCATTCTTATTAACCTGACACCTTCCACAGACAGGTGACTTTTGGTAATTTCTTCTACTAGCTTGGTGACCAGAAGAGCAAGTTGGCAGGGAGGTTTTATAAAGCGCCCAGTCATTTATTCATGCAGCCGACTTTACCGAAAGCTCTTATAGGTGCTCAGGAACTCCACATTGGATTGAATTTATATGGCCCGTGAGCAGCTCATGGTCCTGAGAGACCTGACGGGGCCCTATCTCTCCGTGCTGACTCTCAGTTCAGAACAGGGAGTATAAATATCACCAGTAGCACTTAGGAGCGTCTTGTGAGACACAGTGCCAACAGTCCTTCCCTTAGTCGTCCCTCATTTTAAAAGAGGATGAAGAATACCCTGAGGTCCATGTTCTCTGTGGCCCTCTCTGCTCCTTCTTGTGGCAGAGTGGGGTTAGAAGTGGCCAGGTGAGAAAGTCCAGGACTCTGGCTCCCAGAATCAGACAGCCCTGCCTACCAGGTGGTGGGGGTGTGGGCGAGTCAGAGGATTGGCATAAGGAGTGAGAAAGCGAGTTCTGGAACTAGAGATCCTTCAAGGATAAGCCTTCTAAGATTGAGAGCTGCAGCCACAATGGCCACCAGTCATGAGAATCGGTGCCATTTCAACTGAGAAGTTTCCAGCATCCAAGAGGTTTTGTCAGTGGCAGCTGAGAGGAGCAGCCTATACCTCTGCAGGCCAGCCCTGGGCCTTTGTCACAGTTTGACTCTCCCAAAGGTTCTTGTCCCTATGCCCTCTTGCCTCACTGGTTCCCTCCTGCAGCACTTTGCCTGCCTCCCCCAAATCCCCAAGCCATTGCCTGTCGTAGCCCTGCCCGGGGTTCTGTTGCACCAGCCACTCGCCGGCACCTGGCTGCTCCCGGCAAGATGGAAGTATCTGCAGAGAAGGGTCATGCTTAGCAACTGAGAGAGACATTCGGAGGTATAAGGCAGAGGAACATTCAGAGGGAAACAGGGAAGTGTGTCCACAGGGCAGGGTGTTGCCCTGGGCACCTTTCGGGGCCAGGGAGTGCTGTCCCCAGGCTTTGATCTGGGAAGGTCCCCTTTGATCTGGTTCCCCTGCAGCAACTGTCTGCCAGAGCCTAGGACTGGAGATAGCAGCCTCCCCCATACGGGACCACTGGAAACGGGCACATGCAGCTTCCTCCCCAGGCTTTTCCCGGCTTTTGCAGAATCTCCTCTCAAACACAAGTGTCAGGTGTGTGCAGTCACAAAGGGCCCTGAGCTGCCGATAGACCCGTTCACCATGTGAAGGGAATGTGGGATTTGGCCTCAGGAAGGGTTCTCCCTGCTGAGGGACAGTTGTTCAGCTGCCTAGGCTTACAACGATTGCTGGTTTTTGTGGGATCCTGAGTGGCCACCAGCCCACCCTGCCCACTACACAGCTCTAACACCCTCAGAGTCTAACCCCCAAGCCTGTATACTGGCTGAGCCTGCGGCCGGAGCAGGCCTCTCTGAGAGAGCCCTGAAGCACTGGTGATGCCCCAGTGCTCTCCTTCCTGTGGCACCTGACACCCCCAGAGCTGCTGGGATCAACTTACTCTGTGGGGAGTGGCCATGGGAGACCCAAACCAGTCTCAGGAGAGCATGGGGGAGAGGGCTGTAAATTGTCCCAGGCTGAACCTCTGTAAATACCATGGCCACGGTCTGGCCATGACCTTGGTTGGAACCTGTCAGCAGCCCCCTACAGAGGCCCTAAGTAAACACCTGAGAAATAAATTGTCCTGGAGAGGTAAGGTATAGTTCCAGGAACATCACAGGAGGAAGCACTTGATCTAATAAGAAACTACCGTAGGTGAAAGTAGGGATTGGAGGTGATGTGAAAGGGCTGGCCCTGAGGATTACCTCCAGAAGCAGGAGCTTATGGAGGAGGAAAGGGAGGGGCTTTGGGATGACCAGGGATGACTGCTCCAAAAGCAGCCTTCCCAAAGCCTCTGCCTTGAGGTGACGGAGGGAATGGAGCAGGCTAGAAGCTGGCGCCTCAGAGCCTGCATGCCATCCTCACCCTGTTCACTGCTGGTACCCATGCCCGCCTTCTTGGTATGCCTCAAAGGGCCCCAAAGCCAGGAATCCTATTGCTTCCTTGGTGAGTGCATTTCAGCCAGCTGTGACCCTGTACCCTCACATGCATTTCGGTGTCCTTGTCCTCTCCTGAAGGCAGGGCTCACAGTGCCCCCTGCCTCTGCCCCCTGCCTCTGTCAGCTGTTGAGTTGCCTGCAGACCAGAGAGGCGGGCATGAGCCCCGGACGCCTTCCCCACTTCCGCAGTGTCAGAGCAGGGTTGAGGCCGCTCACTGGGTGGGAGCAAGGTAACCCAGTTGCTTTAACTTCTGAAGTAGTCTCTGGCTCACAATGCCAATGGGCCAGAAACCCTCAAAGATCAAAGCAAAGCACGGGCAAGTACAGCTGCCCTGGCCCTCAGGCCAAACGCGCAGGGCGTGCCTGGGCAAGGCCCCACCCACACGCCTTTTGTCCGCCTGGGCAGGAGTTGACCTGACCTAGCTCAGGGTCTGGCCAGGCTGTCCTGACACCACAGGGCACCCAGGTCGTCACCAGGCCTCCATGCATCCCAGGCAATTAATCTTCACGAGCACTTGTAAGTGGATGGCTTCTGAGGTGCCGTCTACTTGTGTGATGAGGCCGCCCCAGGTCTCCCAGAGTCAGGCCGGCTCCACGCTCCATAACCCAGTCAGCTGGTACCCCGTGGGTTTCAGCGTTCCTCTTCGGGTGTTTGATGTCTGCTTTGGTTACTACCTTGGGAATTTTTAACCTTTTGATTGTTTCCTCTGGTGTCTTTGTTTACCTTCCTCACTGTTCTACCTCCTGGCTGGGTCTCAGCTTAGCTGCCCTGGCGCAGGGTGTTTCTCAAACCTTCCAGCCGTAGCTGCCTCCCCGCAGGCTGGATGGCTCAGGGGTAACCGGGCCTCACTCTCTGCCTTCAGACCCCAGGTGGGCCCATCTCACAGGCTTTCTCTTGCCGAGTTGAACATACTCAACAAGGCAAAGCAGAATGTGGAGAGAAGTCCAAGGTAGATCTACTGCTTCAGACAGGATGTGTCTCCAGGAGCAGGTGGGGGCCTTTCCCTGCACACACAGGGAACAGCCATCACGGGGTCCACAAAGCATCAAGACCTGCCCACATCCAGACTCGCCTTCCTGTGGGGATCTTGACTTTGGATGACAATGCTTTATTTGTAAATAGGCTCTTAATATGCAACTTTGAGAATAAAATAGAAACATCGTGTATTTTAAAATATAAGATGAAGTGTGACGCACTGTACACAATTTAATATATATTTTTAGGATTTTGTTATTTAAGAAAATGGAATGTAATGGTACTTAACTTTTAAAAAAGAGAGAAAAATGTTATTTTTACTGTCTGGAGAAAATAAATATTCTCATTGTTGTAGAAACACTGATGGGCCCCGGCTTGTTATTTTGGTGGGCGCGTTCTCATCACGAGAACCAGGTCTCATGTCGGAAGACTGTGCTCTTCGCAATTCCATGCAAATACCAGACCTCAGCATTAGCCCTGCTTTTCCTGGTAGTGTCTCCAGTTTCTTCAGGTCTTGTCACAGTTTTGGGCCCCAGATGATCTTCAACCAGAAAGATCTGTAAGAGTTGGAATTCCAAATCAGCACAGCACACCCTGGAGACCGGCTTTGCACTCAGAAAGACCTCAGTTTGAAGCAGCCTCCTGCCAGTCAGTGCACCTCTCAGCCTCAGCTTATCCATGTGAAACCTGTAATAACATCTGTACCTCAGAAGGTTATGAAGAATGAGAAAGTGGGTCCAAAGTGCACATATAATTATCCCACTCTAAATCATCTTGCCTTTCAGAGCAACCAGTTTCTCCTCCCCCTTACCCACCCAACACTGTCCTTTTCATAATACTAACAGAAACTTCCAGCACAGGTTGCCTGGTCCGCAGCCAGCAGTCTCCCGTCAGGCACCGAGCGTGCCCCAACCACCCATCAGCGGCACTGTCCTTCTGTTTGGGCAGTGAGGGGACCACAGCTCAGAGAGAAGCACAGCACAGCAGTTGACAGCACAGCCCTGGATTCAGCTCCTACCTGTCACTCACCAGGAGGCCAGGGAGTATAAAACAGGGAGCCTTTGAAGGATTTCTGCTGAGGAGTGACATCAGGTTCCCAGTGTAGAATGATTTCCTATTTGTTCAGGGAAAACAGCAAGGGGTGAGGTAGGACTGAAGGTGACAAGTCTAGTCGGGAGGCTACTAGAGACACAGGTTCAGAGGAAAGATGTCAGCAGGGGGCCTAGCTAGGACACCCCCCCCCCCCCAGCCAGTGTTATGGAAGGGGAGGGGAGGACTCCATGAGAGAAATCTGACCAGGTTCTTAAGCCAGGGCTTGTACTGAGGCTCGCACCCCTCCCCCAATGTTTGCCACAAGACCTTGGGCAAGTGACCCAGCCTTGTGTGCCTATTGTCTAGCACCTGGGGACAATTACAGCACCTGCCTCACAGAACTGTGAGGAGTTATTACCAGTAGTATTGTTTTCAATAAGTGGTAGCTGTTCCTTGTTATTTCTAGAAGGGGGGTTGTTAATAACAAAAGAAGTGTCTAGGATGACGCCCAAGTATTCTGACTTGTGGGGGAAAGGGAGGGTCATTCTTTGAGATGAGAAATAAGCGGTGCCAGGCAAGAGAGAACATGTGCTGAATTCTGTGGGGTTGAGTGGAGTGAGAGGTTGCGTGGGACATCGAGGCAGAGCTGTCTAGGATGAACTGGCAACCTGATGCCTGAGACCACAGAGGCAGCACAGTCCATGGAAACATGGGCACAGATGACTTCCTGGGTGTGTCTGCAGCCATTCCAGAAGGTTCCTGAGGACAGTGTCATGGGGCCCACAGGTCAAAGAGGAGCAGGCCCAGGGACAGAAGGAGGGATCTGCTCCAGAAGCCAAAGACCCTTCAAAGCAAGCGTCTAACCTGACAGGATCAAATACACACTGCTGGTCCCGTGAACCACTATTCCAAATGCTGAGGTAATCGTCTGCTACTGGTTAAGGCAAAAAGAACAGGAGGCATGAGCTGGTCCGACAGGATATTTAGGCGCAAACATGTTCCTCAGAATGCTGCCTCAACCCCTTGTCACAGAATCCCTGTTAGGCTTGTGCAAAATGCAAGTTCCTGGACCTCTTCTCACACCTGCTAAGTTGGAAGAACAGTTTCCAAGAAGCTTCCTGAAGCATGCTTTAGCTCACAGCATTTGGCAGCCATTTTAATATGCTTGAGCCATTTGGTCAGTGGTCATCTCCTTTGAAACCAACTGTCCACACATTCACAGTTGTGTAAGTTATGCCAGTGTGTCTGCTAAATGGTAGCAAGGGCTGTTTCATTGCAGATATTCCCTGCAGGGCAGGAAAGATAGGCAGGGGAGTAGTTACTTTGACGTGGAGCCTGTGTCTGTTTACCATTGTCTCCCACTTGGTCACCAGACCTAACAACGTGTGGCTGTTGTAATGTCACAGCACCTCCAAGTCTAGCTTCACTTGAGCATTATTTGGATTTCTTACTTTCTCAGAAGTGCTGTCCTTCCCTGAAGGAAAATACTTTTTTTTTTGGGGGGGAGCATAGGTCTTGCTATGTTGCCCGGGGTACCCCGGACTCAAGTGATCCCCAGCCTCAACCTCCCAGGTAGCTGGGATTATAGGCACACACCACCATACCCAGTTATTTTTTGAGACTAGGTCTCGCTATGTTGCCCCGGGTGGGTCTTGAACCCACGAACTCAAGCGATTCCCAGTTTCAGCCTCCCGTCCTAGGCTTGGGATTAAAGCCGCATAACACTACGGCCAGCTGGGAAAATACTTTTAATGGCTGGTGGCAAACAAATGGGGTGGCCTTGTTGGTGAATTTCTTAGAGACAGATTAAGCTGCAACAGAAAAATAGATGCAGCCAGTATGGGCAGCTCTCCTGCCCAATGCAAGACCAGGAAGAGCCCCCAAACCCACCAATGGACTTTGGGGGACCACTAGCCTTGTCCTCATTTCATTCTCCCAAACCTGAGCAAGTTGGACATTTGTGAAACCTCATCCTACCCTCCTCTCAGGAGCCGGCAGTCCCAGAGCAGGATTAACTTCATTTTTGTCAGGCAATCAGAGGCCCTTCATCCTGTGGAGGTGAAAAGGGCTGGACAAGGGTGACCTTGTCTCTTGGAAGTCACATGATCCTTTCTCCCCGCTGGGTGTGTGTGCCTGCCACTGCAGACTCTCTGAGACCTGGAGAACTGGGAAGCTTTTGTTCTTCTAAGGATAGAATATTTCAACCTCGAGAAGCAGCAACATTTGCTTGTAGCTGGAAGTCTTTCATTTCTGGTCTCCAGCTGTTGTCTGGAGCACCAGGCCCCCACTGAATGGGACTACGCCCAGTCGCTGGGGGTAGACAGCACTGGCCAGGCTGGAAATGGACCAGCCTATGTCCAGGAGACCCACCTCCAGGACAGCATGTGTGTCCTGGACACTCTCAGCAACTCCCTCCTCTCCCCACCCCCGTGCAGTCTCTGGGTTCTAGAATGGGGACACTCTTAGGGACGCTCTCAGCAACTTCCTCCTCCCCCCACCCCTGTGCAGTCTCTGGGTTCTAGAATGTACCAGCTGGCGTGGATGACTGGCCGAGGAAACCAAGGTCGGGGTCTAGAATGACTCCAGCAGGAAAAAAGGAAGGGTCTGGAACCACTCTTGCAACTGAGGAGCTTCAGATTTCACTCTAAAAGACTCCCCTGGGGCAGGTCCAGAGGCGGCTGGTGAACGCTCAGACACCTGACTGGGGCCTGCTGTTTGACAGATTAATCAGCTCACTAAGTATCTATAGTGTTGACTTGCTTTAGTTGCCAAAGATAAAATTGGTTCAAGATTTTATTCCATATCAGGGTCGTCAAAGTCCATATTTAGGCAAGATGGGGCAGCTGCTTAGCCTGGGGCGAGCCAAGGAAAATGCTTTTGACTGTGAACTAATCACCATCATGATCATAGTAGCTGCCATCTCAGCACCTACATGTGCCAGACACTATGCCAAGCACTAGGAGACATTAACGGATGCATCCGTGGGACCACCCAGCCTGGGACCCAAAGGTCAAAGCAGGGGCCCAGTCAGTGATGGGCAGGACCAGGACTCAGCTGCCTCTGCCAAGCCCACACCCTGGCTTCCTTACTCCTATTGCTCCGCAGGCCTCTCCCACCTGGGCAGCAAGGTGGGCTCTGAGGGACACCCCTGGGGCCGACAAATACCTCACCCTCCATGATGTGGCCTTTACACAGTTTAGAGAAAGTATGGGTTAATTTGTCTGAGATTAGAAGGCATCAAACTTACACTTTAGATGGGCATGGTGGCACACGCCTGTAATCCAACACTGGGAGGCAGAGAGGCCAGGGATCGCTTGAGTTTGCGGGTTCGAGACGACTCCGAGTCAGGCGGGTGGTGGGTGCCTGTAAACCCAGCTACCTGGGAGGCTGAGACTGGGAATCGCTTGAGTCTGTGGGATCAGGACTAACCCGAGCAACATAGCAAGACCTAGTCTCAAACAAAAACAAAAACTTACGCTTTACTATTTGAAGACAATGATCCCTTTGAGAATCAGATAAATCTTACCAAAAATTACACACACACACACGCATGCACACACACACACACACACACCCTCCCCCCCCACCCCCGGCAAAAATCTGCATAAACTTTCTGGAGATTCAGAAAGACCAGCCCCTCCCCTTCCATGCTCCGTTAAGCAATATTACCTGAAAGTTAAAACTAGGTCAAAAGAGGACAGCAAAGTAAGAATCATTGTAACCATGGATACGTGCTAGCATCGCTTACGCTGGGACTGTGGGGGCTGCTGCCAGCAAAATCTTTTTGTCAAGGACTGCATGGTAACTGTCATCGCCTGGGAGGCTGCCTCTGGTTCCCCCTCCTGTGTCTGATTGCCTGGGGCTGGGGACATCTGTTTCAAGAACCCCAACCATCCAACCATCCACGGGGCCCTCGAGGACCCCATCCTGCAAGTCCAGGTACCATCTGGCAACCCCAGAGAGGTAGGGGAGCTGTGGAGACACCTAGGCCCTTATCTCAGCGGTCACAGACACGTCAGCAATGGTTATGTTATGTCCCATAGGACCGTTAATGAACACTGACATAGCATCCACATGCCACCAAGTATTTCTTTTTTTACTTAAATAATTTATATATATATATGTTTCACATCTTTGTATTCCCCCAGGGTTCACCCACCACCTCCCCTCCCTGATCACTCCTCACCCCCCCAACCCCAGCCACAGCTGTGTACTGTAGTTTTGTTGTTGGCTTGTTTTGCTTTTCCTCCTGGCCTTTTTAAAAATATAAATACTTTAATATATAGATAATTATTTCACCTCTTTGTAATCCCTGGGGATCTCCCCTCCCTGATCGTTCCCTCCCTCACTCCCCTTTCCGGCCTCCTCCCTCCCCCCCCACCCCTCCCCACCCCCAGGTTGTGAACTTTAGTTTGTTTTTTAGCTTGTTTTGACTTTCCCTCCCAACCTTTTGTTTGTTTTTCCTGTGCCCCATATATTAGTGAAACCATTTGGATTCTGTCTTTTTCTGACTTGTTTCTGCTAATATGATTTCTTCTAGGACCATCCATGTTATCTCAAATTCATCAAGGCTGTCATTTTTAATTGATGAGTAATATTCCGTTGTGTATATATACCACACCCTTTTCATCCATTCCTGTTTTGGGACATCTGGGTTGTTTCCATGTCCTTGCAGTTATAAATAGTGCTACAATAAACATCCGGGCACAGGTGTCCCTTTGTACCCACATTGAGGTCTCCTTTGGGTAGATTCCCAGAAGAGCGATTGCTGGGTCAAATGGTAGCTCATTTTCATTAGTTTGAGGGTCCTCCACGCTGCCTTCCATAGTGGCAAATATTCCTCTTCTTTTGACTCCCCCTCCTCCCACAATTAAATCTAAGAACCACTCTCCGCTTGCGGGCCGTGCAAAACCAGGTGGCAAGCCCACGGGCTGCAGACTGCCGCCCTGCATCGTGCCAGCCGCTGCGCATATTCAGTACCCCCACAGGTGTTGCTGCTGCCTCCATGTGCACCGCGAGGACGCGGGCTGGGAGGGGTTACATGACTCACCCCAGCAAGGGAGTCCGCACTTGACCCCTCTCCCCTACCCAGCCTGTTTGCTTTCCTGAGACACAAGACGGGTGAGTTTAATTGCACAGAAAGGGAAGAAAAAAAGATGCTGGTGGAGCAGAAAGCGAGACCCTAATGCCCTGGCAGCTCTCGGGGCCCTGGGATTAAGGGGGCCCGGCAGAGACGCTGTGCTCCCTGTCTTTGGGTCTCTGCTTGAATGAGCCGCACGGCGGGGGAGGGCGACTGGCTTCCTGAGAAGTTCCTCCAGGGACAGAAGCCCCAGATCCAGGACAGCTGGTGGCCCGCACATTGTTTGCGTCTCCCAGTTTCTCTTAATTATAACCAATTTGCCACCCTCAGCAAGTCCTTGTTCTCCTTTGCTAATACCCATGAGTTGGAACTGCCAGCCGGACGCCCGGCCAAACGCTCAGCTGAAATCACTTCCCTTTCCCATGCAGGGAGCCCCGGTCTCTTAGAAACTCGCCTTTCTTTTGGGGCCTGAGAGGCCGGCGAGACAAGCCTTCCGCCCACAGCCTTGCTTGGTGAAGATCAGCCACCCTGGTCTCTCCTCGCCAAGGGGACACGGTCCACTTTACTGCCCCAGCTCCTTGCCTCCCTGGCTGACTCAGGCCCAGACACTGACCGCAAAGGGAGGTTTTTCTGCGCTGGTGCTGCTGGCCCCAGCGCCGCAGGCTTTGGCTCCACAGTCTTGATTCCTCCTTGGAGGAGCATCTGGGAGCGCCGGACGGGAGAGCTGAGCCCAGCGTGGGCTGTCCAGGCACTAGTTTCCAGACTTTGGGCCAGTGACGCAGCCCTTCTAACGCGCCTTCTCCCCCCGCAGAGTGGCTGTCACCGTAGCTTCTCACGAGGTTGCTGTGAAGACAGTAAAAGTAACATGTCTGGCCTGTGCCTCATTCCCTCGTCAGCCAGCGAAGGAGATGGTGCTCTGACCACCGAGGTTGGTGGCGGAATCGGCCTGTCAGGGTCCGGCCCACAGCCCCACTAGGGGCGAGCGTCAGGCTCACCAGCCTGTCTGGTTCTTTGTTGGTTTTTTTAAATATAATTTTTTTTTTAAATTTGATTGCTTTATTGGTTTTAAGCAGTTACAGACACACCAGGCAGGGCAGGGCAGGGCAGGGCCAGGCCGGGCCGGGCCAGGGCCAGGAGCAGGAGGCAGGGAAGACCCTCAGTCCCATGGAATCATCTTCACACTCTTTCCCTGGTTAGTCTTCCTTCTCTCCCCC
>PVHY01022469.1:0-22361 GCA_004024945.1 Uropsilus gracilis
GTTGGCTGGCTTTTGCATATCAATGGTAAAGGTGATCAGTGAAAATGCTAATGAAGAGTGTGTAGCCTGCTTTGTAGAGAGAAGCAGGCAGATAGCTGTATCCAGTTAAGGTTAAAGGTAATTGCAAAGGAACTGCTTGTAGCCTGCTTTGGAGAAAGAAGCAAGCAGATAGGGGTAAACCAGTTAAGTAAAGACAGAATGTCTTCATTTTACCCAGTTTCAGTGTTGCTGGAACTGAACTGTGAGGGAGGATATGACTGAGCTCCCAGTCAAACAGTGACATTGGGGGGCAAAAAAAGCAGCCTCCTTTCCACGCTGGCCTTGTATTGCTGGCCAGAACCTGAGAAATGATTGTTTAGTAAGTTTTCAAAGAGAGGAAGATGTTCAGCTGCCTCTTAGCATTGGTTCTTCCACCCACTCACCTGTTGAGTCGCCTGTTGAGTCTTGTATGCAGGTTTCTCTGGGTTCTGAGCACATCTAGCAAAGCCTGGTCTTTCTCTGGGGTCTGTGGGAGCATGTGATGGGGTATGGCAGGGCTGTTTGGGGGGTCTGGGGTAGCGGGGCCCAGGAGAGCTGATACAGGAGTGTTCTTTTGGAATGTAGGCTTTCAGGGGTGGGGTGGGACACATATGGGCAGGACAAGTTCCCAGATATTTGACAGGGTCCCCAGATGGACGTTTGTCCTGTGTAAGTTGCCGTTGCCACTCCTGAGCTGAACAGGTGTCCTCGGGCAACACACACAGTCCCTTGGTGACTGCTAGGCTGCGGCTGACTCCTGAAGGGTGTTGCTTTCTGGGCTATTTGCATGCACCTGTCTGTTGACCTATTGGTATTTTGCTAGTCAGACTGTTGGCATTTCAACCAGCCTTCAGAGCACAGAACAGCTTGGCTGTCACTTTAGAAGCACTACTCTTATCTGTTTTGTTCTGTCTTTTCCTTTTTTTTTTTTCTGGAATCCCCTAGATGTGTCCCTGGTAAAGGGTTTTGTGGGTGACGCGTCCCCTTAGGTACCCTCAGCTGACTGGCAAGTGTGAAGGCATCCACCAGAAGGTGATCATCCGGAAGGAGTCTCACCAGTGCGGCTGCCACTTTATGGAGGGCTGTGTGTGCAGACTGGGGTGCCTCTTTCAAGGATCTCTTCTTTAGACCTTTCTCAAGTCCTTTGGCCTTTCTCCCAGGGGTGTGTTTGTATCTGTTTTCATTGGTCGCCAGTAATGCATCTGTCATAAATGAAGGACATTTTCAAGAGAAAGGGCAATTTGTTTAAATCTAGTTTCAAATTTAGTCAATGGAAGAAATTCTGGGTGGAAATAGTATCCAATTCTGTTCTCTTACGTGTAATAAAACCAAACTTCTAGTTCAAGTGTGTGATGAAAGGAACCGGTTCTTTTCCTCTGAGGTGTTTTGAAATAATTTTGTTTGTGACAAGAAGGACCTATTTATGATAGTTAATTTTACATTGTCTGCTTGGGTAGAAGAACACCAGAAGTTTTCATAGTTTCTTAAGTACAAATAAATAGAATGCATTGAAAATGTCATTATCCATCCAGTGTGTCAAGTCAACATAATATCTAATATCTAAGTGGGTCTTCCTCTGTCTGGATATATATATATATATATATATGTGTGTGTGTGTGTGTGTGTGTGTGTGTGTGGTGTGTGTAGAGAGAATTAAAAATATATATTTAAATCTGTATAGTTAATTTTGTGAAAGATGGATACTGTCAAACACTAATTAATATATTTTAATGTTGATGTTCTTTAGTCATGAATAAACATTCCAGATAGCATTCTTTTCCCCCTTCATATTGTTTATGCTACCAACTCCAGGATGGTTTTATTTTACTTATGATGTTGTTTTCACCTGGACATAATTTCAGGCTTTGGAGGAACCAAAATAGATACGTTACATGGACCAGTGGGTGCTTGCCCTGTCTCTGATTTCAGGGAAATGTTGCATCAGTACTTGATAAAACTTTGTAGAATACACTTTTACATAAATTTAGGTTTACCAGATGTGATAACGGCACTGTAACCCAACCTGAATTTCTCAGTGCTTATCAGACTCACAGTATGAGAAGTAGCCTCTGGAAAAATAGGCCTTAGTAGATACAAAGTTTTTGTAGGGTGCATACCAAAAACTAAACTGGGTGAAAGCAAAGTGCATTTGAGTAAAACAACACTAGATCGTTTTGATTTTAGTTGAGCTTTTCTGTATCTACTTAAGTACACTTAACCAAATCCCACCCCCAGGGATAAACAGCCAGGGTGTAGTTGTTCATGTTTAACCGGCTGCTCCTCATAAGCAAGTCAAACACAACAAAACTTAACATACCATATTTACCAGTTCTAGAGTATAAATGCCACAGCATGCTGAGTTACCACTGCAGTCACTGAAAGCCAATTTTGAAAGTGGTTGAGAATTATTTTATCTAAAGGTTCAGTGCATCTTTGTCTTTAAAAGGAGATGGGAATATTTAGTTAAAAGGAATCTGTAATTCAATATTTTTCATCATCTAAGAGTAAAAAATGCTTAAGTGTTGAGAGAAAATACTTTTCTGCTTGATCACAGATGATAATCATACCAGTGCTCTACTTTTCACCTCTGATGTTAAGAAACAAACTGTGAAATGTATGTAAAATGTAACATGTTGCCATGCTTTTTATAGTCAGGGTAAAACAGCTGACAAAGACTTAAAAAAGCTAAACTTGTGATGCAGGCAGAGAAATGTGTGAGATTTTGTATTCTGTGATTTAGAGCACAATGATATGCTGACAAATTGTAACATATTAAAAGTGCTATCCCTATAAGCTGTCACTTACATGAAGAAACTTCAGGTTCATTTAGATCTTGACTTATCTCAGGTTATTTACAGTCACCTAAATTACACATAGTTGTGTAGATAAGCGGTAATGACACAGAATGTGTCCTCACTTCTATCCAATTCCCATAGTCTCCTTTTCCATATTTACTTATTTATTTGTTTGTTTGTTTGTTTATTTTTGAGACTAGGTCTCGCTATTTTTGGCCATGGAACTGCAGGTTCACATTGCCCATGGTACCACAGACTCAAGCAATCACCAGCCTCAGCCTCCCATGTAGTTGGGATTATAGGCATGCACCACCACACCCGGTTATCCTTTTCCATATTTAAATCTTACTCCTTCAAGGTTCTGTCCAACTCCTCTCTTCTATATCACTCTGACATCACTGTAACCAAGCGAAGTAAAACTTTAGATTCTTTACACCAGATTCATCATCAGAAAACCCTGGAGCTCCAATCTCCAAGGGGTACCCTGCCTCAGTACCCCAACCAGAGCAGCTTGGAGTTGCTGATGGCTTGCAGAGCTCAGAGACTGCCAGGCAGTCCTTCCTGTAGTTGCAACTGGAGTGGTATACTCTCAGGACCACCCAGCAGATGATCAGGTAATGCTTCATTACATAAAAATTTATTAATATGAGTATTGCAGGCTTCTTACTCTTTCAAGAATCAACTTATTTTTTTAAGTTTATTAGACATTTCTGGTAATTTTTGGGTTACTGACATTTGAAAATAATTTTACATTATTTCCTAACAATATTTTTTGAAATTTTAACTACTTCTGGTAAGAAAACTATTTAAAACTCCTTTCACACAAAACTAGACTTTCCCCAAAGAAAACAGAAAGAAGATAATATAGACAATGATCCTACTAGTACATATTTTATCAGCACAAATGCCACTTTTATGGTGTAAGCAGAGTTCATTTTGTCTTGAGAAGTGTTTAATTTTTCATAGTCATAAGAATATCTTGATGTCAGAGAAATAATCACAGTATCCCTACACATTTCTAAGACAATGATTTAGCCACAGGGGCCCTATTTGCATTGCAAAATGACCACAGATCTTTGCTACTGAATTCAGACTAACTGTATTGTGAGAAGACATTATCCATAAACCTTTGCAGAAAAATAAATCTTCTGTGACTTTGAGTGAGTCAAAGTAATATAGGGTAATGACTCATTTGAAAATTGTATTGGCACCAAAATACCCTGGTGGATGGGGTCTGAGAGAAAGATACTGCAAGAAGAAGTGAGGAGATAAGAGGAAGGAGCAAGGATAGGGAGGGGGAAAAAAGAAAAGCAAAGGAAGGAGACGAGAATGGTGGACTGAGGGAACAGGCCCACATGACCTGCCAGGGGAAACCCCCTGGAAGAGAGAGTTGATGGTGGCAAGGAGCCATGGAGGCCAGTAGAAAAGCAGCTGAAGTGGAGAGTGTGGCACCCAGCAAGGTGGCATAGTAAGCTGGAGATGGCCCTGGAGATGGCCAGGGATTTGGAAAGCTGATTTGTGCAACAGCAATTGTGGAAGAAGTTTGAAGTATCTTGGAAAAGCAAAGCAGCACAGAACATTGGAGAAAAAGCGAAGAAAAGATGTTGGAGAAAGACGGGACTGTGCAATGCCTGCCTCAGTTTTAGAGGGGCAAAGGGCAACTACTTGGGCATGTATGTTTTGAAACTTTGGGACGGAAAATGGTGACTGGTGTAAGATAAATGGCAGCTTGTGACTTTGAGAACTTTTTTGTTTTATTTGTTAATTTCCCTTGTTAATAAAACTGTTATTTGAACTGCTTTTGTTTAGCAACTGCTACGTGCGGGTGATACAGAACTGTGGCTTATTGGTTAGAGACTTCTGCCCATTTTTGACCCAATTACAAAAGGAAATATTTCTAAACTTTCCTGACAGTTCAGAGTGTAATTAAATATAAGTAGCTCAGCTGAGCCTGACTGACTTGAGTGACAAAGTGCAGGTGCCATCTCTGGGGCAACACATTAGGTATTAGTTGGAGAACTTTGGTGCCCATGAGTTAATGGGGTGACTTGTAGTTCAGTCCAAAGTCTTCTCTACTGTGTCATCTGCATCAAATGCTCAATTGTCAATCTTTTTTATGGACACAGGAGTGTTCTCAGACATGCTGCTCTCTAGAGCTTTTAATTGTTCTGTGTCTCCCTTGTCCTTTTTTAAAAATTAGTTTATTTGTTTTATATTATTGTGGTCCCCATATTTCTCCCACCATTATAGTGCTTGTGACCTATCACTGTTTTCCCTCATGTTTTTCCCTCCCTGTCTTTCTTCTCTCTCCTTTGTTGGGATATATCTGTGGAATTTAGATAAACGAAACAAAAGGACAAGAAATAAATAAAACTAACAACTCGATGATAGAAACACATTTTCCTTTTCTTTATTCAGATGTGGAAGAGAGGGTTTTCCCATGCACCAACCAGATAGCAGTTCAACAGTTCCTTACAATAGTCTACCTCTCCTACAAGTTAACAAGGTCTAGGATTTTAGAGTGAGTTCTTTGTAAATATATTCTCCTATTTAGAATGTGTTTTACTTGAATCCATAGCACTGTTGGTATGTTGAGCATTGTTACTCTGGTCTTATAATTGTGTAGGGACTGAAATAGGAAATCTTCTGTGTGAGATGGCTTCAGTAGTGAGCTCTGGTAACCTCTGACTCTGAAAACACTGAGTGGCAATATTCTAACTGACTCCTTGAGATTATAACCCACTCTTTTGGTGTTTAAGGGCCAGATGGAATACATTCTTTCTTCAGATCAAAACTTTGTTCCTAAACAAGTAGATTCTAATTTCATTTTTTTCTTAGAAAAGGGAGTCACCCACCAATTAAAAGCCAGAAAGTATTTTCTTTAATTATTTTTGAAATCCAGTTTGGTCTATGCAGTAGAATTAAAGGTTCGATTGCATTGCATGCTTGGAAAAAATCATGCCCAATTATCGTTAACATACATCATTTTCTAATATTGAAATCTTCATGTTGAAATGTTGAAAAACTGTAGTTCCTATGACAGTTTTACTATAGTCATTGAACATCATAATTTAATCCCAAGTAATTTTTTAGGCACATACAGTTTTATTCAAAGTAGATACTACCTTTGTGTTGTTGAGGCAGCATCTTTCCCTCAACTCACAATGGCTGCAAACATATTCTGAGGAGTTGAACATGTGTTCATCTCTCTACCATTATATGGAAATTACTCTCCTCATTCGATGGAAATGATTCCTCAATTACTTAAAAAAGGAAGCTATGATTTCAATTCTTTGGGATTTGATCTCTTAATTTTATTTATACTAAAATAATTGTAATTATTTCTGCAAATCCAAAATCACATTTGATTGTTTCTGATAACTAGCTCCAAGAGCAGAGTGCCCCTGTGATGGGTAGGATCCTTAAATGTCCAAATCTTCAACCATTATTACTGTCACACATGTGCCAGGCACAGAGAGGCTTGCATATGACCATCATCAGTCTTCACCAGCTCTCATGAATGCTCACTGAGGAAGATAGTAGCAAGCAGGTAGAGGTTGAGAGAGGGCAGTGTGGAATAAATGTCATGTACTTAAGTATGAAACATTTTTGCAAGTGATAAGGTGGTGGGAAAAAAGTATAATTTTAGCTGCTTTCTGGAAACTATATATGAAGGTTAAGATTTGAAGGTTAGTGTGGGTAGGTCCTTTTTTGGTTCTAGTAGTTACACAGACACACAGAGACCGGGCAGGGTGAGGGCAGGATAGGGGGCTGAGAGGCAGGCGAGCCCCCCAACACTCCAGGAATCTTCATGCTCTTTCTCTGGCCTTTCCTTTCTCTAGCGTTTTCTTCAATCTCCCTTTACCCCTCTCCCCTCTCTCCTCCCCGGTCCTGGTGCTCTCCCACTTCTCGGTGATGCCACCTTGTCTCTTCCCACCCCAGGTCCAGGGGAGCCCACTCACGCATGCGCATACCCACTGGGCCAGGAGCGGCCCACACTCAACCTGAGGGGCAACAACCCACAGCAGGTGCTAGTTATAGAGTCTAAAGGCTGGAGGGCAGAAACCTTGAAAATGCATCTATGCTACTAAGTGATGGGACGTCTACAATGATGAGACGTGTCAAAACGTATTGCAGACATTTGAACGGAGATGGCACTTAAAGGTGAAAGAAGGGTGCAAGGATGGGCAGGGAAGAACTCAGAAACATTGGAGCAACGACTGGAAGAACATGCGGGTGACGCTTGTGGTAAATGCTAAACTGATGGCGGAGGGTGGGCGATTCGGAGGTGATGTGGGTGGAGATGCACATCTGAGAGGTGTGCAGTGACACCCCAAATTGCTCCCAGGGTAAAACAGCGCCCACTCCTTGCCTAAGGCTCTGGGGCGCAGGCAGCCCGCGGATGTGGTGCGCACAGCTGAGGTCCATCAGCAGGCCGACGCCCTTCCAGCCGCTGGCTCTGGTCTGGCCCGGGCCCCCCAACACTCCAAAATGGTGCGCCCCACCCCGGTGGCTCCTGGGACCCGCTCTGTGCCAGTCTCTTCCTGGAGCCCGCGGCCAAGTGAGTCGTCATTCCTGTGTCCCTCATATGTGTCGGAGTGGCGGGTGCCCGCTGGGGGGTGTCGCATGGACCCATTTGGGGTGCACCCATTTGGGGTGCACTTCCTCCTGGTGCCACGAGCCGTCTGCACATGCAGAGCTGAGGCAAGTTGGTTGAATTGAGGACAACGTCGTAGCTCAGCTCTCGGTCATAATGTACAATGTGCTGGCCTTTAGTTTCGATTTGGTGAGAAAGCTCCTGATCACAGTTGTGTCAGAGGCTGGGTCATCATGAAGAGGTTCCTCGGAGGTCGTCGTGATTTCTCACTTTCATGCCTGTGGAATTTAAGGTGCCTGTTTTAGCTGTTTGCTCCCTTTTTGGTTTAGGAGGTGACAGGAAATCCGAACTCAAGCGCACTTAAAGATGAGTGGTTGAAACCCCGAGAAAGTTCCAGATCATTCAAAAACGTGTTTTTGAAGTAAAAGAACAAAAACTATAATTTATGTAACTTGAGCTTTTTCCATCAAAAAGTTTTCCTTCGTGGCAATAATACAGTGTCCCTTTTGTATGAAGTGAAATCCTCTTCAGTATTAGATTAAAAGATTCCTAGTAAGAGAAGGTTCTCATTGTTTACAGTGTTTTTCTTAAGTGTTTTCTGAAGCACCAGTTCTCATTTTTAAAGATAACTTCAGTCTGTAGACTGGAATGTTGAGCGCTGATTCATTCCAACCAGGTGTTCACTGTTTTTCACCTGGTGTGGTGTCACCTCTGGGACACTCACCTCATCCATGGTGTAAGCCAGCACTGACTTCGTTCTATGACAGAAAAGGTACTTGAATTTACTTGCAAAGACAAGGTGTCATTAATAAATGAGCAGACTCGGGTACCACTTGGTAGCATGGGAAACTAGAACAAGCATCTCTATGGACTGGATCTGAATGTCCTCAAAGAAACAACTTCAGGAGCTATTAGTAATCATTTTGCATAAAGTGACATGCTAATGATGTCAAGGAAAAATGTCACACTGACAACATAGATTAAAGTCTTGGTTTGGGTCTGGTGAGTTAAGTGTCTCCTGAGGACCAGCCTTAGGGAAACCACATGTTCAGCAGTATCTTAAAATGACTGCTTTCCTCCTTCCCTTTTGCAGTGAGAGCTCAGTGATGAGTTGAATCCCAGCATCCCAGCCTGGGGACAAAGATCAGTAGAGAGTTACAGACTTCTTTAACCCCCAAATGTTTCAAGGTCCCCTGTAGAGGAGATGGATTCTTGAGTTGAAGCTCATAAATCTCATTTGTAGTCTTGTAGTGTGTTTTTGGTTTATTTATATCATTGAGAAATAAGACTATGTGGCGGTTGTACTTCACAGAGTTGTAGTGAACATTGGTTCTGGAAAACTTTGATTATTGTTGTTAAAAATCATATCATGATTATCCATAAACCATACAGCTTATTCCCTTACTTCATTCTGATATCATTTGGGTATCTTTTCCTTTCCTTGTCAACTTTTAGCATTGTGGCTTAGTTACTATTTTTTTCCTACATTTCCCACTTTCTAAACACTCCATTTCTAAATTTCTTGGATTATACTTGTCTATGTTTTGTACCTTGATTAAAGACCTGACAGACACCAATTCATGTCTTTTACTCTGTGTTGCAGCATTGACAACTAAGGCTGTAGTGAGCATCTAAGTATCTACTGAGTTTGATAGAGAAAATATTAATAATAGTACTAGCTTTATTGAGCAATGAATTCCTATTAAAACTCTATGTTGTATTTCTATTATATTCTATTAAGATTGAATGCTATTAGAACATTGAGAAACTTCAAGTTGATGTTACAGACAAAATTTATGAATATTTTCATCACTGAATTTCAGAATTTTATTAAAATGCAAATCTACAGATTCCTGACTGGAAATACCCATTACTTAAAATATTAAACCAATATACATTTTTATTTATTGCACATTGTATGTATCTAGTGCATGTAAGATAAATTCACTCTTATCTAACTTAAGATGTATAAGTACATGAGTACATTTTGCTAAAATTAGAAATATCTGTATTTACACATTTTCTCTTGCACTTGTTTCATAATGAAAATAACCAACATCTAATATTTAATTTTATGTCTCTGTATATGTAATATGCTTTGCTAATAATTTCAAGATTTTACTGCACATACATTTTTTACTTACTTGTAATCTTATTGCTTCATAAGACCGCCTAATAACTCCATATGACCAGAAGTTTTTCAACTTCTCTGCTTGCTTATTTTCTTCTGCTTAGATATAATTTAATATACATTTCTGTCCTAGTTTTTTAAAGTAAGATTTTAAATTAAACAATGCTTGTATTCAGAAGTCCATACATCTCTCTTGAAGTGCTTACACATTACATAGAATTGTGAATGTGATTGTAGCAACATACATTTGAAGAGGTATGAACCTGTATCCCTAAACCACATAGCATTCTAAACCAGTATTATCTTAATAATAATAATAATAATAAAAAACACTATAAAAAAATCGATGCATTGCCCAGAAAAAATAGAAAAAAATTTCTTTGCTTAATCTTGATATGTCATAGGATTCCAATAGTGATGTCTGTTTTAATTCCATACTGGTCTGAGAGCACACATTTTTATCATCTTCATTTAAAAATTCTTAACAACACCCAGATATGGTCTCTCTAGTGAACCTTGCATATAATATTGAAAGGGATTTGGATAAAATAATCTGTAGAGATCAACGATACCCAGCTGATTTATGGTATTGGTAGTTCAGAAGAATCCTCTCTGACTATTGTGCGGCTGGATTGATTTCTGATGGAGGAGTATTGAAATCTTCACCTTTAATCATGGGCTCAGCTATTTCTCACGTAGCTCTATCGGTTTTTGCCTCTTGTAGCTTGAGACCTTGCTGTTAGATATCTACACACTAAAGACTATTATATCTTGTAGAAAAATTGACTCTTTTTTCATTCTGTATTGTGCTTCATTATCCTTCAAACCCTTCTTGCTTTCCAGTCTGTCTTTCTAAAATTAGTGTAGCTATGTCTGCTTTCTAGTGATAACTGTTTGAATGGGCACTTTTTATCCAACTTCTAATTATTTGTATCTCTGTAACAAAGTTTCTTCTAGAAGACCTAGAAACTCATATGGTAATTTCATATTCACAACCTCTGGTTTTATGTTGGTACATTTATACCTTTGCCGTTCAGAGTAATTACTTATGTGCTTGGATTATTATCTACCATGGTTATTACTGTTTCTGTATAGTGCCCTTGCTCTTTATATTTTTGAATTGCACTCCTTTATTTTTTAGTTTACATTCAAAGTTTTATTTAAATTATTCCATTTTCTCCCAGTAGCACATCAAATATAATATCTCTTGCTGTTCGAAGTGGTCCTTGAGTTGATAATACACACTTATGATGGATCCATATCTACTTTAGCATTATAGTACAGCACTTCACACATGATATGAGTTGTCCTTTATAGTTACAAATCAGTCCTTGTTATTCCCCCTTCTCCTTTAGATCATTTTCTATAACAACATAAGCTTTTTTTCACTTATGCATAAATCTTCTTGAGTATATATGTGATACATGTAAGCATACATTATCAAATATAGTATTGCTATATTTTCAACATGTTATATGTTAAATAATTCAGAATTAAGAAAATAAAAGTTACCTTATTTCTTCATCAATGTTCTTTATGTGGACTGAGTTTCTGGTCTATATTTTACTTCTCTTTAAAGAACTACTTCCAACAACACATTTGCTCAACTTTGTGTGAGAAGATCTTTTTTTTCCTCTTTTGAAGGATAATTTCACAAAGTACAAAATTCTGGGTTGATGGTTTTTTTCTCTGACCACTTTAATATGCCATTCCATCCTCTTATTTCTTGCTTGGATGATTTCTGAAGAGAAATTAGATGTAATTCTTTGGTGTTTGTGTAGTTTCTTCTAGCCATGCCCCAAGGGTTTTGTATTTTTCATTGATTTTCCATATTTACATTTTTGTTTGGTTTTGTATCATCAGAGATGCTTGGTTTTCTCTGGTCCTCCTGAACCTGTTTGATGCTTGACATAAAATTGGGGAAATTGACATTAGTGTTTTGAATATTTCTTTTGTTCCTTTCTGGGTATCTTTCTGGTAGCCCCTATACTGTAACATTTAAGCTTGTGCCATTTGTCCTGTAGTCCTTTAAATCCCATCTTTCCTGTTTGTTGTTTTTTTTTAATATTTGTCCTATAACTCCATCAGTTGTTGTCATAAAATTATGGTCCCAGGACATACTGATATTTTTGACAGAGGCTTCATTTTTATATTAAACTAATCAATTTATTGAATTAATACTTTTAACATTGGAAATTTCTATTGATATTTCTTCAAGCTTAGATATGATTTCCTCAGCCCTGTCCAGTATATTAAGCCATTCAAAAATCATTCTTTATTGCTGTGAGAGCATTTTCATTTCTAACACTTCTTTAAGAGTTCTTACAATTTCCATCTCTCTTCTTACATTGACCTTCCATTCTTACATGCTGGCAACTTGATACATCAAAGCAATCTAACCAGTGTTTTGATCAGTTATTTTAAATCCCCAATTTGATGGTTGAACCATCCCTGTCATTTTTCCTTTATGGTTGCTCTGTTTTTGCACATTGTGTTTTTGTTTGCTTGTTTGTTTGTTTGTTTATTTTCTGCTTTTTAGTAATCTTTAAGATATTTTTGTGATAGGCATAATTTGCCAAGTGAGCAAAACAGGTGTACATAGGGCCTTGCTATTGTGGTAGTAAGTGTGGGGGAGATGTTCTGTAACCCTTACGTCTCATGCAGTGAGTTTGTTTCCTTGTTTAGTTACTCACAAGTGTTTATATGTTTCCTTCACCCTCATTTTCCTGCACAACTAGATTGGATTAGAGCTAGTATGTCCTGTACCCCAGTTCAGATAGATTCTGTTAAAACTCCATAAGTTGGTTGGCTAGTTTTCTTGAGGATGGCTTAAGAACAGAGTGTTCTAGGATGTTTCCAAAATGATTCATTTTTCTCTTCTCCTGCTTGAAGTTGTAGGGAATTTTTCTCTGATATTTAGAGTGGGAATATAGTTGAGTTCCAGAGGTAAGTCTTAAAATTCCGTGTGGGCTCTATCTGACTGGATTTTAGGGCTTGGAACTGTCTGCACCAAACCTGCAGCATTTCATTCATTTCGGTTTAGGTTTCCTACTTTGGTGCTTTGTTCTCCCGATTATCTGCTATAAGTTGTGACACCCTGGATTTATTTTCTCCATCATGGGCAGGAGGTTGTTCTGTATCCCTATGACTTCTGGATCCTGGATATGTTGGATTTTTCCAGCTTTTGACTGTTGTTCTTTATGTGTCCAACAGACACTGTCTGTTTAGCTTGTGATGCTCAAGAAAGCAGTCAGACAAAGTTGGAACCATCTATAACTTCATCTGTTGTTGTCATGAAGTCAGGGTCTCAGGGCATACTGATATTTTTGATAGAGGATTCATTTTTATATTAAACCAATCAATTTCTTCTTAGCTAATATAGATCTAAAGTGAGAAATTAGACACACATACACCACACTAAATGTTAAGTAACAGAAATATTTGAAAGAAGAATCTTTGGTGATACAGAACCTTGTAAAAAAAATTGCAATTTTTAAAAATTAAAAATAAGAAATTTAAAGATATATTAGAAAATTCACATGAAAAATGACTAGTATGAATAGTCTCCATTTTCATTTCACAAAAATGAAAGTCATTGACTTTGTATTTTTTCTTTTGGACTTTAAGGTACTTAGTCACAAGTATGGTTGTTTTTGGCATTGTTTCTATGGCAGTAATAATTCATCAGTAATTATTTCTACCTTTACTTTTATAGAGTAATGCCCAGTAAGAAAACAGGGTCTTCTGTGGCATGGTATTTTTACTTCTTTGCAAACAAAAATACCTTGATGTTTTTTTCTTTTTAGTTTACATCAACTTAGTACTATTGCTTAGAATATTAAGAAAGGTTTGCTTGTAACTCCTCTTTGATTTTGGAAACATATTTTTTGTTTATGCAGATATTTCTCTGGTTTTAGCTTTTAATTTGGAGGATGTAAGACACATTTATCCACATTTATGACAACTAATTTAATGTTAATATGCTACGCTATTTTAAAGTAATTAAGACCATTTATTTTATTTTAAGCAATGCAAGTGCACTATCCAAATTAACTTAAGTTCATAACAAAAGATTGCAGGGATAAGTTGAAAAAAATAAGAAAACATATGCCAGATGTTCTGTTGCGTATATTGCCAGTATCCTAGGACGACGTGGTAATGAGCTGAAAAGGTCACATAAGATTGCAAAGGATTTGGAAATAGCACAAAAAGTGATGCTTAGAAAAGAACATAAATAAGTCTTATGCCAGCTTTATTATTTAGAAAATAAATGATTTTTAAAAAAGCACCTTGTTTTCAGAGTATTTTTAGGCTTACAGCAAAAAGAAGGGACAAGTAAGAGATATTCCCTATGCAAATTTACCCATGTGTTCATAGCCTCTCATTTATCAGCAATACTAGAATCAGTACATTTTCTACCAAGAATACACCTATGTTAACACATCATAGTCAACCAGTGTTCAGAGTTCACTTTCAGGCTCACTCTTGGTGTAAATTCTGTGGATTTGAATAAATGTATGGTATCTCCATTATTCCATCATACCAAACATGTTCACTGCCCTAAAAATCCTCTGTGCTGTTTCTGACCTATTTACATCCTCACCCTAGCAACTACTGATATTTTTGTTATCTCCCCAATTTGTCCTTTCCAGAATGTCAGATACTTAGATTTATACAGTGTGTAGCCTTTTCAGATTATCTTCTTTCATGTAGAAATATGCCTAGAAGTTTCTGTCAAGTCTTGTCATAGCTTGCTAACTCCTTTAATCATCAAATGGCATTACATGACAGACCACAGTTTATCTACTCATCTGCTGATGGATATCAGGTTGCTAAGTTTTGACAATTAATAAAATAAAATCGGTAAAGTTAATGTGCATGGACATTATAAGTATTGGCATGGACAGAGTTTTCAACTTCTCTGGTCAATAACAAGGAACAATGGTACTAAGGCATAGTAGCGGGCAGGGGGGATAGAATGTATTGAGTTTAACAAGCTAGTTTAAAAAAGTGATTTTTTTCAGAGGAGATTTAATTTTCAACAAAATTGAAAGGTACACACAAATTTCCCAGGTGTACCCTTTATTATAGTTTATGTATACTTTATTATAGATTTGTGCACTTTATTATAGCTTATTATACTTTATTACAGTTTTGATGGATGCTTAAATTCAGATACTTTATTTTTTAATCATTGCCATTTTATTGTTATTCTGTAATCAATGAAATTGCATGTGTAATAATTTCATTCATAATATGTCGTTAGCATTAACCCATCTTGTGTCTTCCAAATTGCATCCTTCATTTGATGTCTATAGCAATTGAAACTTAGTCATTCTTCTTCTATTTTTAGACATATATTTGAGTTCTAGGTTTCTGTTTTATTCTTTCCTAATACAAATTGATTGACAACAAACATTGGTGGATAGAATGAGTTCATGGGATGCTGTACAGAGGTGAAGTATGAGCAGACCTGAGAAAAGTGAGCGAAGCTGTCAGGACCAACTTTAGAGTGCAGCCCTGCCACAGACTGCAGCTGGCTCCTGTGAGGTGCCATGGTGGAAACTGCCACTGCTCATCCCTTAGTATCACCTCCAGGGTCCTAATGATATAGGGTAGTGACACAGCTGAAAATTATGTTAGCGCCAAAATACCCTGGTGGGTGGGATCTGAGAAAAAGATGCAAGAAGTGAGAAGTGCCAAAAGGCAGATAAAAGGAAGGAGCGAGGATAGAAAACAAAACAAAACAAAACAAAAAAGGGAAAGGAAGGAGACAAGAATGGTAGACTGAGAGAACTGTCCCACATGGCTGATCAGTGGAAGCCCCCTGTAAGAGTGAGCTGGAGGTGGCAAGGAGCCATGGTGACTGGCAGAGGAGTGACTGGTGTGGAGAGTGTGGCACCACAGCAAGGTGGCATAGTAAGCTGGTACCTGGAGATGGTCAGGAATTTGGAAAGCTGATTTGTGCATCAGCAGTTGTGGAAGAAATGTGAAGAGACTTGGAGAAGTGGAGCAGAGTGGAAAACTGGAGAGAGAAGAAGCAAAGATTAGACACTGGAGAAGACTGGACTTTGCAGAGTGCCTGCCTCAGGTTTGAAGGGGCAAAGGGGCACCATTTTGGACATGTCTTTGGGTCGAAAAATGGTGACTGGGGTAAGATAACTGCCACTTGTGGCATTAAGGACTTTTCGTTTTCCCTGTTGAATTCCCTTCTTAATAAAATTCCTTATTAAATGGTTTTGTGACTTTGGCAACTGCTGGGTGTGCATGGGTGATGCAAATCTGGTAAAAAAGAAAAAAAAGGTGGCAAAAGCTGCATTTTAAAATGTGTTTTTTTTTCCCTTGTGGCTGGTTGGTTGGGAGCTTTTGACCCTTCTGACCCAATTTCACTGAGATCACCTTAGATCAAGCTTTCATGCCTCCATTGAAGCCTTCCTCTTCCACTCTTAGGTTTTATCCTGTTCTGCCAGCCAGAGGCTTTGCTATCACAATTTATTAGTAATCTGAACTTTTACCGTTATCTTAACAAAAAGCTTTCTACTGTCATTAGAAAGAGACTTTTCCTGAAACAGCAAGTTCCCTCAATTGTTACTGACACAGTTTTATACATGGACTAAGTTCCAGCAACCAATGTGTGTTGCTGGGGAAAATTATGCTATAGTTGAAAGGTCTGTAACACTGTCTCCTCTGATTTATAGCTGAAGAGCAATTAGAACCTCAGATTACATTTCAGTTCCTCGAGAACAGTGTCTTCATAAACATTTTGTGTCTTCCACGCTGGCATGATGCTAGCACATGAACAAACTCTGTGATTATCTGTTGAAGGCCTGGTAGTTTTTCCTAAGCAGATTCTGTCAAGCTATACGTTCAAAATTAATTTGTGAATGATGCAGATGATTTTTAAAACCTTTTGAGGAATCAGTGTTAGATTTGTTAGACTTCTTAGCATTATTGCACTTATATTTTCTCTGTCAATTATTAACCTTCCTGGCTCATATTAGTGAGTTTCAATAGTTATCTCACTTCATGGTGAAGCATTTCTAAAATTAAATACTACTTGACATTTTAATGGAGTGTTAACTAAAATAACATAAAGAACAATTTCTTCCTGACTTCTCAGTTCAGTGCTTACTGTACAGTCAAGTTTTCTTCACCAAGTTAAGATTATACTCTCCATAGAAGCCTCTTAAAAGTTTTTATTAAAAATCAGAGGTTTACAGAGTGGATGGATGAAATCTTTAAGAAATGAACATACTTGTAAATGGTTACGATAACAGTATAGTTTGTTTTTCCAAACTTTAAAATTCCTGCAAGAGTTTAACTTCATCATTTATTATTTATTCATGAACTTCTACTTGGCATAATTGCAAATTCTTGCAAATTCCAGAGATTTAGTAGACATTTGTGAGAAGTAACTACCATAAACTTTTCACATCTGGACCACCAAGTGTTGGTGACACAGCGGCCCATATGCTGATGGGTAGAAGAGGATAAAACCTTTAAGATGAATTGTATGCCAAGAGCACCTGCCAGCATGGTGTGACAAATGTTAATTACTAATCAGCAGAGAACATGGTTTAGAAATTTAGCTTATGTTTTACAAAAAGGATCCAGCTTTGACATTAATATGGGAAATGAGGACCTTAGAAATACTGTTAGCTTTCAGTCAGTTAAGTCTTCTTTCCACAACAGAATAATTATCCCAGACTTCCACCTGCTGAAGCATACTTACATGAAGAGAAACTATGTATGATAAACAAAGGAAGTCACTCGAAGCTTCCCCAGGAAAGTTAAATATGATAAGCCAGCTACTTCCTCGTTACCTTTAATGAATGATAAATTGAGTTGATCAACTGAAACTCTCAAAGATAAAAAGAGTTGTTTATTTGAAGATGTCTAAAGAGATTCATATACTTCTAACATATGTTTTAGCTTTTATTTATTTTTATTCTTTAAATCACAACCTCAGTAAATGGTTTTTGGGATACCTCCTCTACCCACCCCCCAGGTTGATTTTAGACCACCTCTTCTCACCATCTTACCACCTTACTTATGTTAGAATGCTTAACATCTACACAGTCCTCAGATTATGAATCCAGTTTTCACTCTCTTTCCTATTTTACCTATTTTAGAGACTATAGTCCCTGAAGTCAATCTGCTTACCACTCTCTCCATCTTACTTGGGAGAAAAAGCAACTTCCACTGTTTTGTTTTCGGCTTTTTTTCTGCTATAGAGAAGACAACTGAAGGAAAGTCTCCTGTGTTGTGTTCCTTTCAATTCAGGAGGTGAAATGTCTGGTTGGATATCAACTTTGCTTCCTGATTTTTCCTTGTCTACTTACTTTCCTGTTGTCATAGAACTGTGACAGAATTTTAGGTTTTTTTCCCCTGAAATCTCCAAAATCCTGTTCTCATTTCTCCCAAGCAAATGACTACTACTTATGTCACAAGAAAATAGAAATAGAACAAAACTAATCTCCATACAAAGTCTGTTAGCCCATTTGCATCTCTACCTGTGGTTTCTGCCCTTCCATCTATTATGATGGATTAAATGCCTCTGTTGTCTGCACCCTTCAGTGAGACTTTGGATTCCAGTTACCAAGGTCACCAGTCATCTCAGCTTCTAATAAACATCTTTACTGGCATCTACTGATACCTTCTATGCATCCAGGGAGATCAAGTCTTTCTTCTTTAATTATTTCCTTCTCTAAGGAAACCATGATATACTTAATATATTTGTTATCTCTCTTTATGGCCTGCACTTGGAATTTTTAAAAGAACCAGAAGTAAGTCCTCTAGTCTCCTCTATTTATATAAATTTAGCTTGTGATCAACTGCACCCCTGGTTTTCAATGAAGACTAGCAGTACATACTATGATGCAAATGTATAGTCTATCCCTGTATGCCATATTCATTACCAGATGCTTAAACTATATTTCCATTTGGATGTATAATTAAGAATCTCAAAGTTGTTTAAGAGCTGTCACACTCATATCTAATGATCACATATGAATTTCAAAATGACTGGATATTTTCAGTAGTTTGAGGGGCTTCCACACAGCTTTCCATGGAGCCTGGACCAGTTTGCATTCCCATCAGCAGTGTAAGAATGTTCCTTTTTTCTTCACATATCCAAGTCAGCACTTGTTGTCTTTCTGGTTTTTGTTTTAGTTTGTTGATACAGACCATTCTTACTGTTGTGAGGTGGTGTCTCATTGTGGTTTTGATCTGCACTTCCCTTATTATTAATGATATTGAGCAACTTTTCATATGTCTGTTGGCTATTTATATTTCCTCTTTGGAGAATTGTCTTTTTAGCTCTTCTCCCCATTTTTTGATTGGGCTTTTTGCTTGTTTTTGTTAAGTTGTGTGAGTTCTTTGTGGATCTTTGATATCAGACTTTATTACTGTTATAGGAGTAAAAATTTTCCACATTCAGTTAGGTTTCTTTTATTTATGTTATTGCCTCTTTTCCTATACAGAAGTTTTTGTAATTTGATGTAGTCCTAGATGTTTGCTTTCCTTTATTTTTTAGCATAAAAAATTTTAGCGAAAAATATATGCTATATATAGCGTATATATATATACACATAAAATATATATACATAAAAATATATAGCATATATACATATATATACAAAATATACATGCTATATATAGCATATATATACATAAAAATATATAGCATATATATACATAAAAATATATAGCATATATATACATAAAAATAAAAATATATATACATAAAAATGAATATATATGATATATCTAGCACATATATATTCATTTTTATGTATATATATTTATGTATGTGTATATATGTATGTATATATCTACCTCACTGCTCAGACTGAACTTATAATTCCAGACTCTTAACATGAGGGAAAAGAGTATATTGGGTTGGGGGTATAGGTGGAAGTAGAAAGGTAATATTTAGATTAGATTTAAAACAAAGTTAAGGATCTTGTATTTATTTTTTAAATAAAGCTGCAGGGAAGCTAATCACTGCTTGGCAACTTTCCCAAACATGGCAATAGACAAAGACTTAGCTGAGGTTAAAGAATCAAGGAAATGCTATATTTTATGGACATGCCTCTTTAGGAGAGAATAAATAAATATGTAGAATTTTGAAATGTGGCATTCTTCTCAAGGAAAGAGTAGAATTTTAGTTCTCTAATTTTCTATTAAAGCCAAATTTCTGACCTAACATGGTCTACTTCACTAGTCACTCCTCACTAAAAATTACCATGTTTGTCCTCTTTCTTTTTCAATCTGACAATTAGGCACTTCTATTAACACTTTTACATAAGTTTAGTGCATATATGTATGTACAGTATATATAGATGATAGATGATATATATTATTGATTCTGATTCAAAGCAGTTATATTTTATAGTGTTACTGTGCTACAGAATTAGTGAATACCAAATCATATACATTTTAAAATGCTTTTGTTTATTTTTAACTGAGGTAATATCAGGATACCATCATCAGGTATTATCACTGGAATGTACCCTCCACCAACTCACCCTATTCAGGATGTATTGGTCATGACACTCTTTTGACAAAATATTCAACCTAGATAAGCACTCAACATTACTTTATGTATTTCTCTTCAAAGATATATATGTATATATATACATATATATGTATATATATGTATATATATGTATATATATGTATATATATATATATATATATATATATATATATATATATATATATGCTGATACCTAATACTACATGTATTTTCCCACCACACTGCAATTCATCTCTGGAGCAAGCCATTGTCTAACCTACATGCTCTCTGTGCAGTGTACCATACAGCCCTCCTGTGCTTAGAAACAGCACTTAGCTCTTTTTTTCTTTACAGGGTATAGGGGGATTTCTGCAAATGACTTCCCAAAGATCAAGTATTGACTGTGTAGTGCAAAGAAATTTTAGTGAATAGGAACATTTGTGAGTACAGAATGCATGTGCAATGAATATGAAATATATATACCTCTCTGAGGTCTTGCACATATCTTTTAAAGGGCTTATTACTATTTTAATACAGTGATAATATTATTATGAGTTACACTGAATTCCCTCTAAGTTCTAACATACTCTACCCCCACGACTCCCCACAAAAGTACAAACACATGAACCTTGGGATATGAAGTGATTGTGTAGATGGTAATAGTTCAGATGAGGTCAAATTTCAGTGGGATGGTCCCTGAATCTACTATGATTTTTTTGATCCCCTGGATCCTGTCTCTCACTGGACATGTAGTGATTTGACATCTCCAGTACTTACAGGTCATGAATGTCATGGATCCTGTGATTTCCCAAGTCCCATTTTCTACAATTTAACACAATCCAACAGGATTTTTATATTGTTTATATTTTATATTGTTATCTGGTGGAGAAAGAGTGACTTTTTAACTTTAACGTATATAACTGAAAAGTCTTCCTCTTCTAGCTTCACCTTAAGAAGCAGACTCAAAGCTCAACACCTTGCATTTTAACTGACCACTTACTATTGTTATGCAGAATTTCCTGCTGTTTGCCAACAACTTCTCTTAGCATTCTATCCCAGACCAGGAAAAGAAAAACAAAATATCCAATTTACACCTTACTAGCTTGCCTTAATTTATCCTTTGCAGCTCCTGCAGCCTAAAGACATTCAAAATTGTGGCTTCTTTCAACCACCCCAGCCTTTTCACTAAAATTTCCAAGTCAGAACAAGACTCTTGTAGTGTAGACTAATTTATTACTAAATGAAGTGAATTCTTATTTACTACAGAAAGAGACATATAAGAAAAACTCCAATTACTAACATTGTCCAAAGCCTTCTTTAACATTGTCCAAAGCCCTTCCCCAAGATTGTTCAAAACCCTCAGTTCTTTAGTCCTGTTAACCTCACCACTTGTCCAGCCCTTCAGAGTTCATTTACATGTGCTCCAGGAGTAGACATCTTTCTTTGGATTTGCCAGCTCTTCCAAGCAGACACTTGAGAGCATGATATTGTCTTCATCTTGATGTATTGTCCACCTCACTTCAGGCAGTCAAAAGAAACTCTGAAATGCAGGTGTTACCAACAAACTTCATTTATTCAGGCCGAGCTCACAAGGCCTCTGCAGAAATACCTGAATCAAACTCCATAAAACAAACTCTAATACAGAGTTCAAATCTTCAACCTCTTTAGCTTCCAGCAGGCATATTCAGCTTATGCTTACTGAAAGCCATGTTACCAGCCCGGGCCAAAGTTCAAGCCTGAGGCTTCTCAGCCCCTTATGGTCTTGATAGGGTGTGCCCCCCCCCATTGTCTCCTGTTTAAGATTGCAGATTTTAAGGACAGGTAATGTTAAAATGGGGGAATGACCTTAGCTGGAATTTCCCTTCAGGGGGATGCAGGGGGAAGAAAGAAGTGAAATAGTCTAGGTGAAACAGATTTCTTGGAAGGCGGGAAATCAGGGTATATAAAAGGTGTGCAAACAAAGAGAGGGATGGGATGCAGATTCGAATATGGAGACTGGATAGAGAGAGAGGTTTAGTGGAGGAGAGATGGGAATCGGCCATCTTGTAAAGATGTGAGCTATGTGAGCTTGGCCATGTGGCCACCGAGGGCCTTTAACCCTTGGCTGGCCCAGGCTGGCAGCATGTGTGCTGAAAGCAGTTAAGGAGTTTGCAGATTTGAACTCCGTGTTGGAGTTTGCTTTGCTGAGTTTGATTTGTGTCTGAAAGAGGCTGTGCAAAAGTTAGGCCTGAGAAGAAAGTGAACTTTGCTGGTTTGGCACCATGGAGTTCCTGCTACCTGAAGGTGACAAGGAGAAGACAG
>PVHY01022470.1:0-15668 GCA_004024945.1 Uropsilus gracilis
TTAACTGAGGTCACTGGCAGCCTTGTCCAGTCCTAGCCAGTGGTAGCAAAGTATACAAGTCCAAATACAGTACTGACATGGGTCATATTTTACACTTCTTTGCATACTATATGGGAAAAGCTGAAGTGAGGCAAGAAACAAAGGTGCTAGTGAACAGTGGTCATGCTAGAAGTAGAGTATGTTTGGGAGTAGAGCCCACATGAGTAGTTATGGTAAAAAGGGAGGAATCAAGACTTACTCTTAGGTTTGGGATCTAAACATCCTGGTAGACTCCACGTGCTACCTGATGAGATGCCAAAGACAGAAGAAAGAGGATTTGGTTTAGGATGGAGGGTAATGAAAATCAAGAAATTTTGTGTTGGTCACAATTAATTTGAAATGCCTCATAGACATCCATGGGGAGATGTCAAAGAAGCACTCCTGATTGTTAAGGAAGGGTCACTAGTGGTGAAACTCAGTGGCAAGATCTCAATCAGCAGATGACATTTAAGCCACAGAGTAAGTTATTACCATCTGAGGAGAGAATGAGGGTTGAGAAAAGGGCAGAGAATCCTAGTCCTCCAAACATTGCAAGGCCGGGTTTGTAGAGGAAAAGGAGTAGGCAATTAAAGAGGCTAGAAGTTGCCAATGCACTCAGAAGAAAATATGACTTGATAGAAGCCAAGAGGGGAAAGAGTCCCTCTAGCACAGTGGGCAAGGCAGAAGGAGGCCAGGAGACAAGGAGGAGTCGTCTAGTCCTCCAAGTGGAACCCAGCCTTGGGCATCATCACATGAACACAGGCCATCCTCTATCAGTGCCTGGGAATGAATGAGTGATTGACTGAGCCTTGGACAGCTCTGCCCACAGGAAGTGCAACCATCCGGATCCAAACCCTCCCTGGGAGAGCCCAAGCTTATGTTCTGTGAAAACACAGTTAAGGAAGGCCATCCCCTCTCACCAGCCTGATGTTTTTGAAGGAAAAAAATACAAAATGACTCTTGGTGTGGTATGTGTGCATCAGCCGTGTGAAATATTCTGTGTTCACTAATTCTTGATGAACACTGCTTCTGCATTCAGACGATAAAGGAGCGAACATGCTCTCTTTCATTAAAAGGGGACAGTTTTGAAGAGTCAAGCTCCCATCCAATGAAGCAAGACTGGAGTGTTTGCATTAGAGGAAATGGGGAGAGTCTCAGAAAATGAAATAAACAGAGCAAGTGGCTGGAACTGGAGGAGCAGCCGTGGGAACTATAGCTCAGCCTCACCTTTAACTGAACTGCCCTCTGAGGAGGGCTTTCCTGGCCCTAGACTCCACAAGTTCCACCCTCCCCAATTTCCTTCCTGCTCTATTGCCTTTGCTGGGCACTTATCACTTTCCAACATATTCTATATTGTATTTGTTTCTCTTGTTTGTTCTTTTCTGCCACTACATTGTAATTTTGTGAAGGCAAAGATTTGTCTTTTCTATTTCCACTTTTAGACTAATGCTTACACATAGTCTCAATACTTGATATTTTTCAGTGAATGAGTGAATGGTTGAGCCCAGTAGCTTGACATCACCTATAACATCATAAATCAGGATTAATTGGATTTGGCATCAGACATATTCCTTGCATTCAGACATATTCCAAAATAAAATAGTTGTGATGCCTTTGACATATTTTTCTATTCTAATATATATGAACTTGTTGCTATTTTTGTGTCTGTCTCATCTACTAAATAATGAGTTTTGTAAGAGAAAGGACTGAATATGACTCTTACCCGAATCTTGTCTGGCCCATGATCTCAGACAGGATATATTTGGTAAGGATATGAGTGGACATCTGTTTTGACTTAGCCAATAGCTCCGTGACTTTTTTCTCTCCCAACTCTCATATCTAATCAGGCAACAAGACATTAGGACTTAGCACTATCCACCTCCTTCTCCATCTTCTTTACCACTATCCTGGTTCTAACCCTTATCCTCTCTAAATTCAGATCCGACAGCAGACCTCAAAATGGATCTCAGCACCCCCAAATTTGCTTCGGAAATATATCTGTTGATTGAGTATAATATTATTTCAAGGAGAATTCATTCAATTGCTTCATTCTATTTGTATTAATCAACCATTTTATTCTTAGTTTCTCTAAGCTGTTTAACATCCCACATTGTCTTCTTTTCTGTTCATCTGAGGTCTCAAAAATGGTAAAATACTATGGAGATTCATTACAAGAAAGAAAATTTAATTGAAAGTTCAATTATTTATAATGCCCACTTGTGTAAAAGAATAAACTATATAATGATCATACTTGAATTTGTAAATGGGGACATTTGTTATAAAATTTTTGTCCAGTTCAGTTCATATTTTTTCCAACTGGTTCATTTTTTTTTTCTTGAAAATACAGTTCTGAGGGGCAAGAAAGAGAATTTGATTTGATTTTGATTTTGATTTTACCATCTAATATGAGCTACTATTTCCCAAGACATCTTTTATTTCATTTATAGTGTATCCTGGATTATGTTGTTCTGACTCGGGGGCTCTGTAACTCTTTTATATAGTGTTTCATTTAGATGCCATTTTCAAAACTTTTCTTTTGAAATGTTATTGATCTGTGTAGTAAGTTAATCATTTTGCTATTTTTAAGTTCTTTAGATTTATTTTTTAATGAAAAATGAGACAAGAAATTCTATGACTACAGTTTGAACTTTTCTAAGCAACTGACTGTAGATAAACTTCTACTCTTTTATTGAAGTGCCCTCTATTTCTAGCTCACTGATTCTCACCACATTCTAGAGGTGAAACAAAGAAGCCTGTCTTGTGGGCCTAAATACCAGCTGGGGTTTCTTTGGTAGAGAGTATCACTATTCAACTCTCCTGTCTGCGACTGCCCTTGGTATCTTATATCCAATATTCCTTCTGTGTCCTCATGAATTTTCTTCTCACAGTGAATTTACTTTGCAGCAAATACCAGACCATTCACTCATGGAATCAACAAGCATCTATTAAGTAGACACCTGCTTTGTGGCAATTTTTTTCTAATTGCTGCACATAAACTAATTAATTTATTTCTTACTACAAACCTATGAAGTATACATGGATTTTATCTCCATTTCAGACATGGGGCAACTTGAAAGTTAAGTCTCTTGACAAAATCAAACAGCTGAAATTGGGATTCATATTTTAGCATTTTGCCTTCAGAGTTCTTGCTCCTGTTCTACAAGTAACAAGGTTCTGTGAAGTCACTAAGGATGTAGCAACTAATCAAGGTTGTGGGGGAAAGGACAGACAGGCAGGACAGAGCAAGAAACTTTTGATCTTTGATGTTAATCCCTTTAAGCAATTGGTTAGCATATATTGAGTTATCTGGAAAGAAGATGCATGAGGAAAAAAGAAATGTGCACATATCTGCAAAGCTGCATGTTGCATTGAAGGATCTATAACACTAGTACAAGCATAACAAAAAGCATGCATGACTCCACTCATCTAACATGTTAATGAGGTCTCAGGTTTACTTGTACTCTTGTCAGATCATATGTATATAATTAACTAATTAACCAGTACTTAAACTGGCTAACATTCAGAGTTTTTCAAGTGCCTTAGAGAAAGGATTTAAGTTTTTAGATACATTATTGCTCTAATTCTGTTACAAATCTGAACAGCTCTTATTTTGTAATTATTTCTTCCCATTTAAGAAGGCCTTTGCTTTCTCAGCCAACAGCCACCCTCCTACCCCCACCAACAACTGAGTTTGAAATAGTATCTTGGTCTGCAGATTCAGACTAAACTATCTCAGATTTCTACAAGTTTGAAAAATATACTTCAAAAAACAAAACACTCCCCAGGTAGTTTCCTTTGCCAACTAGGCTGATAATTTCTCAATCTTGGATTGCCCTCTTGTGGTATAATCAACTCATGACTATTTCTCAGCTACAAATAGTTCCTAGTTACTTTGAATATTTTTGGGTTCTATTCCTTCCATTCCTTCTTGCATTTGCACAGCGACACCACTAAAGGTAGTATTTTGAAGTGGAAAGTCAACAATGTTCCAAGTGAACAGACATTCAGTGATTCAAACACACTCTTGGAAGATATAGTGAAATCATTCCTTCAAGGTAGTGCCAGTCCTGCCAGGGATCTGAGTTGACCAACTGGCTGAGGCTGTGTTACCAGGTAGTGCTAACTCAATAAACCTGGAGAGAAGTACTGACAGAGGGAAAGTGGGAAGCTATCACTTCCCTCTAGATGTGAGCAAATAGGTTGAGATATGGCTCAGTCTCTATACTGAATTAGCTATATTGAACTAACTATATAACAATCTGCAACAGATTGGTATAACCAACAAATTCAAGTATCTCTTCAACCTTCATGAATTATGGCCCAAATCCTTATAAGTAGTGTCAGCTCCATCATTGAATCTGGAGTCAAAATATTTTCTTTCAGAGATTATATGATGACTGTTAAGCCAGAAATGATACCCTGATGATTTCATGCTTTCATGTGCAGGTCTTTCTTGGTATTTATTAAAGTGAAGGAGTATATTTCCTCTCTACGACTCCTTAACCCTTAAAATGTTTCTTCTAGTCTTCACTTTCTTTGTGTCTGTTCATTTCTCTTAATCTCATAGCTGACCTTTTTATAAAATACAATTTAACATCTATTTAACTTCCCTCCCATCACCACCATGTCAATCATTTTCATAACCATATTTCCTTAACTATGTATTATGTTTTATAGTTCATAAAACATATATTTATGACCTCATTTATCCCGCAAAAGTCCCTGAGGTCAACAGAGCAGTTGATATATATATATATATATATATATATATTTAACATGTACATTTAACATGTATATGTGTGTACACAGGTGAAAACATTTGCAAGCTAAAAATGTTAAATCATTTGCTCCAGACTGCAGAGCTCAGTGGTGAACTATAATTGAGCCTGACCCTTCTACTACTAATGCTGAGTTTTAGTCACTACCTACATCAGCAAGATAACACGTTTGGGTGTGACTGACTTTATTTAAGACTAAGAGCTATTCTTCTTCCATAAAACTTTTAAAAAGTTATACATAGTGTGTGGCTTGGAAGGTAAAATATGTACAGTAAATGAAAGTCACACATTTGGATACTGTTATGCTATACAATATCCCTACTTCAAAATCTTCACTAATCATTATTCAGCATCATGCAGTAGGTGCTCAATAAATATTTTTTAGAAGGTAGAGTAGGAGGAGGAATGGATAATTGGATGAATGGATGGAAGATGAATGAATGAATGAATGAATGAATGAATGAATGAATGGATAAGTTGAGGGATGTACAGATGAGTATGAGTAGATGGACAAATATGGGAGTAGCCCTGTCCTGAGTTTTTAAAATACAACAGTAACAAGACAGTAGGTCCCTACTTCATGTCACTCAGACAAACTGGAAGTTAGATCTTCCACATCAATTATTTCTGATGAAAATAATAATGTTAAATATTAACTATATTCTAATCTCAGGGTCAGGGCAGGCCTTCCTTAAAAAAAGCTCTGCTTGAACTCTAAAGGCTGAGTAGTAGTTATCCAGAGGAAGAAAAGAGGAAGAAGAGGACAGGGAAGGTGAAGAGCGTATTAATAGAAAACATGTAGCTCTAGAAAGAAAGGAATGTAGAGAATTTTAATATAAGAGCACAGTGAGGGGGGGATGATGTTAAGTGGAGTTGGGATGTAGGTAGGGGCCAGATCATCAGGGCCTTGTAGACCATGATAAAGTACCTGGACTATGTACTGAAAAGCTTCAAGCAGAGAACTGACTTCATCCTGTTTTGTCTTTTGGAAGTGTCACAGTAGAGAGATCAGATAGAAGAAGGGGAAATCAATAGGCCAAGTCCTAGGTTGTCTTTTATGAAGTAGAAACCTTGGAATCATTGGGACTGGAAAATGGGAGTTGGGAGGATGATGTCTTAGGCCAAGATAGCAGTATGAGCAAAGGCAAAAGTAAATATCCAGAAAGTTGGAGAAGTATGTGTTGTCCACAGCTCAAAGGAAGGTACAGGAGGAACAGAGGGATATGTGAGCTCATACCATGGAAGGTCCTGCATGCCAAGGGTTTGTTCAGCTTGATTCTATATAAAGCAGGACGTCACTAGGGTCATTTGAGCAATGAATTAGCGCAATTGAGCATTGTTTAAAAATACTCAAAACACAGATGCCACTTGAACAACACAGAACTAGTCAGGCCTGTTTAAATGCAGACTTTCTTATAAACACACTGTATATTTACAGTATTGATAAATATGGTATAGTACTGTAAATGCATTTTCTTTATGATTTTCTCAATATTTTCTTTTGTCTCATTTATTGTATCATACGATCATAGTATCAGAGCATACAACAGAGAGAACATGCATTAATCGACTACTTATGTAATTGGTATGTGTTCCAGTCAAGAACAAGATATAGTAGTTAAGTTTTGGAGGAAATCAAGTTATATACATGGATTTCCAATGGTGTCCCTACTCCCACATGTTAAAGAGTCAACTCTCATCATTTTTACATCCACTAAATATTTTCACATACTTGACCTGATACTTGACCACAATAGAACCCATGTTGCTAATTCTTTTTGTTAATAGCAATAACTGCTATTTATTTATTATTTTCCTGACATAGAATTAGATAGGACTTCTACATATGCTCTCTCATAGAGTTCTCACATTATTTCTTTGTGTATTTTTATCCCAGTGTCAGATGAGAAAACTGCAACTCATAGATATTGAATGACTCATCCAAAGAGCACACAGTTATTAATAACATAGAGGAAGCTCAGAGAAGATAGGGGTGTTCTACCCATCAGGCACATAAATACAATGCTGGATGCCCAAACCTTTGGGTACCATAAACACATTCAAAACAACAAGAAATAGAAAGTATAATTGCTCTGCAAAACCTGTGGGAATTGCATAGCCAAGTTAATTAATTGTTCCGTTATTATGAAACATTCTTTACATTGGAGAACAATTTAAGGTCAGGATTTCTCACATAAAAGATTTTCAGAGAATGCACAAAGACTGCCCAGATTACAAACAATCTTAAAGTAATTATATAGTATAATCAAATAACTGTGAAAGCATGATTTTTTAAAATACTTTTGAAAACTTCCATTATTTCTATGTGTTTTTTAAATGCTTAATACCAGCTACCAAAAGAGATAACAGTGCTAACTTTGACAGCACATATTCTAAACTTGGAACAATACAGACAAGATTAGCATAGCCTCTATATAAGGATGTCACACAAACTCATGAAGCATTCCAGGTGTTTAAAAAGAGAAACAAGTGCTGACATGGTTGTGGAGAAAAACGAAACCCTCTTACACTTCTGGTGGGAATGTAAACTGGTTCAGTCTCTAAAGAAAGCAGTGTGGATATTCCTCAAAAGATTAAAAATAGATCTATTACGCAATCTAACAATTCCACACCCAGATATCTTCCCAAAAGAACACACATACACACCAGTAATTCAAAGGAAATTCTGAACCCCTATGTTTACTGAAGCAATATTTGTAACAGGTAAGATATGGGAACAATTTAAACACCCCCAACATATGACTGAATCAAGAGTATGTGCTATACTAACACAAGGAAGCACTGCTCAGCAATCAAAGAAGATGAATTTATGCCATCTGTGGCAATATGAATGGAACTGAAAGGGATTATGCTAAGTGAAAATAAACCAGAAGGAGAAAAATAAATACACATCAGTTTCACTTACATGTGAGATCTAGATAAAGCAAACAAAGAGTCAAAAAAAATTTAAACCAACACTTGAAAATTGACCTTGAATTTGAGGTATCAAAGGAGGGAGGGAGTAGAAGGGTGAGAGAGGGAAGGATGATGACAGGAGGGGGGAGCAAAGAGACTGTGAGGGAGGACTATCAGTGCTTTGGTGTTGGGAGAACTGGACCGACCATGCCTAAGGAGAGAACTCCTATATTGTCAAAATATTAACCATGTGAAGCAATGGTACTGCATTTTTAAAAAGTGAGAGCAGGAGTACTGGGTTCTTTAATGGTTAAAACAACATTGAGTTTGAACCAGCTTGACTGGTCTTATTTCAGGCCACAGTTAAGAAATTTGTATGATAATCTCTGAGAAAGATGGAGGGAGAGCAGAATAAAACATTTTGAACACCTGACTTTGGCATGACTGTTGCTTTAGTGGAAATAAATGTCTTTCCAAATCAAAAAAATGAGCTTTAAGATATGTGTTTGCCCCCAAATTGGTATGGTAAATACATAATTTACTTTTTTTAGTTGTTGCACATGAGGTTCTAGCCATTACAAACTTCCTAGATATTGACTGTAGTCTAACACCTAGAGAGAGTGAAATCCCAGAGAGGATGTGACAAAGGATATTGTATTCCCCTCAATATTTTCTCCATGAAAGAGAAAGGAAGCAGTGCTGCTGTGGAATAAGTAATAGGAATGATCACCAACTTTTTACAACCTCCAGATTAAGGGAAGCAAAAGAAATAACTGCTAAAAGCTTCCTTAATATGGTTTGGTTCCTCACCTCGGGAATCATGATGGACACTATCAAAGCAATTGGAAAGACTGCAATTCATAGTATTGTAGCAGTGTTCATTTACTTATTTTGATAGAAAATATCTTTTTTTAAGTCAAGAGGAAAAATCAAAACAAGCTAACAATCAAACTAAAGCACACAACTGGGGGTGGGGAGATGGTGGGAGTGGTCAGGGAAGGGAGGAACATGGAGGACAGTAAGGACAGTCCATTTTTGAGAAGGTGGTGAGAGAACCCCAGAGAATAGAAAGATGTGCAATTATTTCATTTTTTTAAAAAGAAAATATCTTCTTTTCAGGAAAAATACCCTGAAGTATTTAGGGGGGATTAAATTTGTGTTGTTAAAATGATGACAAAAATTATAATGATTATAGTGGTGCTTTTACGTGGACACTTCTACCAGAGTCTGGAGACAGGTTGAATATCTTTCTAAATGTCCAGTAATTCTCCCCTCGGAACCATTCATATCCATAATTGCCAGAGAGAAAATTATTAAGACTCAGCAAGTCTTAACTTCAGTCAAGGTATAATTTGCTGATGAGGGGAGGGGGCAGAGATGTTACAGAATTGAGGACTGATGGTCAGAAATTCAGACACTCAAGTCGGTAAAAATAGATCACTTGGCCAATGTAAGATTTGTCATCAGCAGGGAGTTCTCTGGAAATAGAAGGCAGCACAGGTCATGTATAAATAAATATATATATACATAAAATTTTCTTTATTTATATATATTTCACATCTTTGTATTCTCCACCACCACATATTTGTTGTCCCACCACCTCCCCTCCCTGACAACTCCTACCCACCCTCCCACCCCCACTTAGCTTGTTTTGACTTATCCTCCTGGCCTTTTGTTTGTTTTTTCTATATCCCATGTATTAGTGAAACCATTTGGTTTCTGTCTTTTTCTTTCTGACTTGTTTCTGTGAATATGATTCCTTCTAGATCCATGCATGTTACCTCAAATGCATAAAATATGCCATTTTTAATTGATGAGTAATATTCCATTGTGTATACATACACACACACACACACACACACACACACACACATATATATATATATATATATATATATATATATATATATATATATACCACATCTTTTTCATCCATTCGTTTGTTTTGGGACATTTGGATTGCTTCCATGTCCTAGCAATATAAATAGTGCTGCAATAAACATCCGAGCACAGGCGTCCCTTTGTGTAAGTATTTTGGTCTCTGTTGGGTAGATTCCTAGAAGAGCAATTGATGGGTCAAATGACTGTTCATTTTCATTAGTTTGAGGGTCCTCCACACAGCTTTCCATAGTGACTAGACCAGTTTACATTCCCATAAGCAGTGTAAAAGTATTCTTTTCTCTCCACATCCATGCCAGCACTTGTTGTTGTCCTCTTTTTTTTTTTTATATATATGGGCTGTTCTTACTGGTGTAACTTGGTAGCTCATTGTGGTTTTGACTTGCATTTCCCTGATTGCTAGTGACATTGAGCATTTTCTCATGTGAGCATTTTCTCATTGCCTTTCCCTGATGCTAGTGACATTGCCCATTTGTATTTCCTCTTTGGAGAAGTATCTTTTTAATTCTTTTCTCTCTCTTTTTTTTTAGAGACTAGGTCTCACTATGTTGCTTGGGGTAGTTCCTAACCCATAGACTCAGGTGATCCCTAGCCTCAGCCTCCCAAGGCTGAAATTACAGGTGCGCACCACCACACTTGGCTATTTTTTGAGACTAAGTCTCACTATGTTGCCTGGGGTAGTCTCGAACCTGCAGACTCAAGCAGCTCCTAGCCTCTGCTTCTCAAGGCCAGGATTAAAGGTGCGTGACTCTTTTCTCATCTTTTGACTGGGCTTCTTGTTTCGTTTTTGCTAAGTTGTGTGAGTTCCTTGTGGATCTTTGTTATCAAACCCTTATCACTTTTATCAAGGTCAAAAATTTTTTTCCCATTTGGTTTTCTTTTTGTTTGGTTTATTGTCTCTTTTGCTGTACAGAAGCTTTTTAATTTGATGTAGTCCAAGTTGTTTATGTTTTTATTCATTTTTTGACCATCTTTAAATGTGTCCTGAAAGGGATTTCTGAAGTGTAGGTCTTAGAAAGTTTTGTTCAAGTTTTCCTCTATGTCTTTTATGGTTTCAGGTCTTACACCCAAGACTTTTATGCATTTTGAGTTGTTTTTGTACATGGTTTGAGGGAATAACCTAGCTTCATTTTTTTTCATGTAGTGATCCAGTTTTCCCAGCACCATTTATTGAATAGACTGTCCTTTTCCCACTGTATGTTTATTGCCTCCTGCCAAAGAGGCAAAGTTATTCATATATGTGTGACTTTATTTCTGGTCATTTTATTCTGTTCCATTGGTCTAGCACAGGTCATCTTAAGCAAGTCCTTCTATAAGATAACAGTCTCACAGCACTTCAAATGAAAATATTCATTAATTCATCTTGCTTAAGGAAGTGATATGTAAAACAACTGACATTTAACCTATAGACAATGTGGTGGTTCATTTTCTGAGTTTATCTGAATTAACAGCTGCCCTCATAATGATAAAAGATTACTTCTTGGTGTATTGGTAAGGATATTTCCAGAAGAGATTTTCATTTGAACTGGTGTAGTGAGAAAAGAAGATCCTCAGCAATGCAACTGGCATTTTTGGCGCTCAATGGATTGAATAAAGGATAAAGAATGAAGAAACTCTTCAAGAATGACCTTATACCATGAAGAAAATTATAAGAACCATAGGAATCCAAGAAAGAATAGAGAAAAGGGAACTGAAAATCTATTTAGGGAAATAATAGAGTAGAAATTCTTAAACTTGAAGAAGGAAATAAAAATACAAGAAGCAAAAAAAAAAAAAGCAGCTACTTATTCTATGCTTCTATACCTAACTCACTCATCCATAACATGATCGTTATTTGTGAAGTGTTCATTACATATCAGCCAATGAGATAGATGCTGACATGAAGTCTAGCAATATCTAATTAAGTTCTTTATGTATGTGTAGAGTGTGGAGGTAGTAATTACAGAACAAATGAGTTAAGAGTCAGCCTTAATCTGTGATGCACTATTAATATTAGCTGCATATTTTTGTTTGTACACAATTGCCAAATATTTTGCTATCACTTATCTATCAATCATCATATAATGAAATACACCTATAACATTATAGAATCTAGACATTAAACCTCTCCATAACACTCTGAATTAGGTAGTATTATCATCTATCAATTTATAACCGTGAAACTTTGGAACTTGTTGAATTATCTTAATTTATTTGTCCAAGGTCACAAAACTGCAGAACTAAAAAACTATGATATAAACTAGGTTCATTTCACTCCATAGCCCAGGATCTGACACTATGTGTATGGGACTGAGATGTGGTACAGTGAGTGGTTGAGACATGATTTCTCAAGGGAAATACCCTGGGGTGAATACCAATTCTTCCATTTTCTGGTTTCATGATCTTGGGTAAATTATCTGCCTCCTTGGGCCTCACCTTCCTCATCTGTAAAATTAGGACAGCAGCTCTGTCCCATGAGCTGAATATAAGCTAAAATGAGTAAATAGATGTAAGATGCTTTAAAAGTGCTGTATATGTGTTTGTTTTCTATAGAGAACCCACAATTTCAACAAGAGACTTCAAAAGTTAAGTAGTGAAAGCAACAGAGAAATTAGGACCACTAGAAGAGAACAAGCATGAGAAAAATGGAGATGTGAACCATAAATCGTGCGCAGTTAAATTCAGGCACTGAAGGGCAATACCTTAGAAATATGGCGTCTTGGTTCAGATTGATTTTAAGGCAGTGAACTACATTAATTCATGCAACTGAGGGGCTAGGGAAAAGTTATAAATGGCATTGGGATAATTGATATAACTAGAATATAAGCTATAGATTACATAAGTGGAATATAAACTGTTGAAATTATATAAATATTAAGAACTGTCAATGAGTATGTACAAGTTTTCCATTTTTTTCTAGAATTCTGAGCATATTAAAAAAAAGAAATAACATCAGGCACGGTGGCTCATGCCTGTAAGCTTCAGCCTATGAAGCGGCTGGGGCTAGGGATCGCGGTTCGAGTCCCGCTTGGGGCAACACAGTGAGACCTAGTCCCCAAAAATAGCTGGGCGTGGTGGCACACACCTGTAATCCCAGCTACCTGGGAAACTGAGGCTGGGGATGGCTTGAGTCTGTGGTACCCCGAGCAACAAGAGCCTGCGGTTCCACGGGCAAAAATAGCAAGATCTAGTCTCAAAAAAAAAAAAAAAAAGAAAGAAAGAATAATGATGGAAGACCCACGTTTGGTTAAACAAAATGATTTCATTCTGTTCTATACAGTTTTTTTCTGTTCTATACAGTTTTCCCAAAATGGATTATCTGGAATTGGGCTTGCACTCTGACCATAAGCAACCAGAAAACCACACACAGTGTATCAAAAAACTGTTTTACAACATTGGCTAAATGGAACACAGGAATGTGACCACTGAAGAGGAGACAGATGAAGAGAGCCTTGAAAAGATTCTTCATAAATAGAAAGGTAGGAACTTAGAACGGGAAGGCAGTGTGATGATAGAAGAGAGATCAGAATGATTAACTTGAAGATGGAGGAAGAGGCCATAATCCAAGCAGTTTAGCAGCCACTAGAAGTTTAAAAAAAAAGATAAATATTTAATCCTATCCTCAGAGTCTCCAGAAGGAACAAACCCTACTGACACTGTGCCAAACTGTGAAAATTGAAACTGATATGCCATTGACCTCCAAGACTATAGGGTAATGAGTTATTTAAGCCAATTGTGTGATAATTTGTTACAGGAAACTCACATAATCCTGTACCTTTTCTTTTTCTATTACATTTATCACCTAATATTTCCCCATAATTTACTTGTGATATGTTTACTTTCTTTCTCCTCCCGCTAGAATGTAAGCTCCATAATCTCAAGGATGTGTCTGTTTTACTCATGGTTCTCTTCATATCTAGACCAGAACAAACAGTGTAGCATGGGTTCAGTTGATATCTGCTGTTCATGCTATTTCTAATCACCTTCCTCCTCCTCATTTATCTAACTTCCAGCTATCCTCTGAGGCTCAACTCAAAGCCACTTCCTCCATGAAGCTTTCACTAACCTTTTCAGGTCACAGATTTTTCTCCTACCTCTAAATTCTACAAATATGCATTCTCTTCCATTTACTTCCATTTAATCCTGGTGCCTAGTGTAAATTCTAAAATCAGATACAATCATTACATATTCTGGTTTCATCACTCACTGTGGGACATGGGCAGAGGGACAGACTATATGAATTAAGTTGATCAATGAAGTGCTTGACATGCAGTAGATGTCTAATAAGTGTGTCTCTATTTTACTCTCCATTAATGTTGTCAACTTCTGCCCTATTAAATTTCTTTTGATATTTTTTACCTCTCCTCTCTTGCTATATAACCTTTCCTTTACTAAATCAGTGGCTTTAAGCATTCCAGTGAACTCATAGCTCCCTGCAGTGTATACAGGTTATGCAACAGTGCTCATAAGATCCTAATGGTAGACTTCCTGATCAGTTAGCCTGGAGTCTAGGGGTGGGAAAGGATAGAATGTTGAATGGGTGAATGGATCTAACTAACTCTCTTCACACTACCTTAGAAAGGGGACACTAAGGGATCTTTTACTATATGAGTCACAGGGATAATTCTTGTAAGGCAAAGCTTAGCTTTCAGTATAAAGCATCCTACAACAGCTCATATGTCTAAGTCTTTTCTTGCTCCATTTTCCACTTACCAAATTTTCCTATACTTGTCTTCTTACCCACCAAATCCCTTCATAGACTTTAAATGCTTCAGCAATACCCCTGTCAAGATATTATTTTTAATTTTGACTCTCTAATCATTAATATAAAAAAAGAAAGAGCTAACAGCTGTGGATAGAATTCAAATTCAATTCTGTACTATAGATTAAGTTTGCTTTGTAATTCTGAATTGCAATGAAATGCTTGACACAAAGCAGTCATGTGTTTTCCAAATACCTGTATGAATATTAAACCTAAGATCAATTTGGCCCTCATTTACATAACTCATGTTTATAATATAGAATCATTGCAATAGTAGTTGCCATTTAGGGGGAATTGGCTTGGTGCTTCAGACTCTATTTTATAAAAATCCTCTATATTTCACCCACAGCAGCTCCATGAAATGTGTGTTCCTGTCTTCATTTTACAGATGAGCTCACCAAGGCTGAGATATTAAAAGACTGACTCACTTTATAGTCATTACACATACTATACAACCCATGACAGTTATTATTTTTTTCTTCAAAGCATGGTATTCCTAACCTGACATGGAACTTGGCAAAGGTGAAAAGGGAAGAGTTAATTCTGTAAAATAGGTAGTTGCAATGGATTCCCTCCCTGATGGGATAATCAAGGTCAGAAGTGAAGTCCAGTCCACTAGGAGATTCCTGAAAGCAGAGCAGTAAAGGGCTACAACCATAGCCAAGAGGAGATGTCATGTATTCATGCCTGAGAAGCATGGCAACTGAGAAGCATGGCAAGTGGTGCCACCTATTCTGGCCAATGATATCAGTCTCTCAGGGTTCCCATGGTGGCTCCCTCCCAGCAGTTAAAGACACTTCTTGTCATGTGGCAATTAGTAATACTTGTCAGAGTATGTTAGTATCCTATAGTTTTATAGGAAATTACTGTAAATTTAATGGTTTCTATAACACAAATTTATTATCTTATAGTTATATAAATCAGAAGTCAAAAAAATTGGATCTTGCAGATTAAAGTCTTGTTAGTCTATAACCCTCCTGCCTCCCTCCTGTAAGAACTTTTGAGATTACAGTGGATTCACCCAGGTAAAAGGCAAAACATTCCCATCTCAAGATCCTAAAATAATCCCACATGAAAAACCCTTTTTTCAAGTAAGGTAAGACATTCAGGTAAGGTAAGGGATTTCCTGGATGGTAAGGGACTTCGGATGAAAATATCTTTGGGGTTGGAAGGGGGTCAGAGCGCTATATGAGTTACATGAATATGGGGGGAGCTTTAATTATTTTATTATTTTTAATTTCATTTTTAATTGAAATACACCTGATTTACATCCTTGTTAATGTTTTTGGAAATACAGGAATCCCCCCCCCCCTCCA
>PVHY01022471.1:0-22349 GCA_004024945.1 Uropsilus gracilis
TAAGGGTAGTAATATACTATTTTGATATTGTTTGATATTCTTAGATTTTGTATTGTTTTTGAAATCTTTTGTGCTAATGATGCTTATTTTGTTTTATTTAAAAATTGTCAGTAAAACTGACTTATATTGATGATTCTGAATTCTACTTCGTCAGCCTAATAACATTATCTATAGGATGTCATCTTTTAAACTAATACAATATCTATAGCAATAAGTTTATAGAATAGGGAGATATAAATGGGCATTTAAAAAAGTTATCAGTGCACATCTTAAATGACATGACTTCGCTAATATTTTTGAGAAATTTCTAGCTATCCTAATTACAAAGGTATTGCTATGACCTCCTTTAAACAGTGAATGAAACCCAGAGAGTCACTCCAGACAGTCCGAAGATCACAGAGCACTGAAGCTGACCGTAGTAATGAGTTTTGGAAATGCCAGGCATTTGCTTTTAGACCTAACAATCAAAGAAATTGCCTCTGTTTGAAATTTGCAAAGGAAAACCGAAATAATCACAGTACAGTTTTTGCTAGAACATGTTTCGTTGGCTCACTAGACCAGATTTTTTTCTTAAGTACTATATGAAAAAGTTATCCAGTTTTTAAAAAAATCCTTCTTTGCAGAGAAATTGATACCTTGACATCTGTGCTAGTCAGATAACTTTTTACCTCTTTGTGACCTGGCAAAACAGATAATACTCTTGGCTTAGAATCTGGGAAATCGGGTATGACAGCTTGGGTGAGTTTGTATGTATGTGAGCAGGTAATGTGTGATTGTAAGCCTGGGTGTAAGAGATTGTGTGCACTCATCTGAGCGCACATTTGGGTTGGAAGTGATAGAAAAAGTACCGTGTAGTCTTAATATTAATCAAACTTTATGCTGATACAATTATGTGAACAAAACACCCTTTTCTTTAATCTAGCTCCTCAGTAAGAACTGGACTGCATTATCAAATAGCATGGTTTTCAATTTGGCAATGTTCTGTGGTCCAGTTATTATAAGATACTGGGAGATGGCAGGGCATGATGTGACAGTTTTTAGACTATTGAAAGACCATAACTTGGTAAACTAGGTGGATCTGGTTTCAAATTGCAAATTTGCCACTTTGGAACTGTATGAAACTTGGGAACATACTTACTCTCCCTGAAATCTCTGACTCCACTTTCACAGGAAAACAACAGTGATAGTGCCTTGTTCATCAGATTTCTGAGACAATTAAGACAAGGTTTAAATTTTGCAAAGTGCTTTTTCATATTGCCTGTCACATAGTCAATACTCAATTAAATGTGAAACCTCTTTTCACTTGTGTTTTTAGTTAAAAAATATTTGACAACTTAGAGGTTTTTTTAAAAAATATTTAAAGTAAAATATAAATTTCACTACTCAGAGAGTAGTGGTGCTTTCTGTACCAGGGGAAATCTTGGTAAGAGCAATGGGTGTGGCTTATAAGGGGTTCGCATATTCTTTATTTCACTGGATAAACAATATAAGCAAACATAGGCATAATGGCTGGTTATTGTCTTTAAAAACCTTCAGCATGTTTATGATGAGCTTTCTCAATCTAGAAATTATTCAGTATAGTATGTATCTTATAAACAAATCAATTCAACTTTGGGAGAAATGTAGTTTTGATCGAGTGGTGTACCACCTTGGGGAAAAGTGACATGACTGTGCTATGTTACGCAGATAAATGTAAAATCCCATTAGATACCAACGTTGTCATGTTTCTGAGGTTAATTGGCTGCTTTTCGTTATGAGTTATGAATGATTCCACTTGAATAATACACCACACTATCAGGCAGAAAGACCAGTGGTTCACGGGACTAATTGACCTTGTCAGTGTAATAGAAACACTTACAAATAAGATTCTCTTTGCCAACAACATTGCTCATGAAAGCCCCAGAAGAAACTGTTATGTCCTGTCACTGTCCTGGAATGCTGTGATTCAGCTAGCAGGCTGTGGGCAGAGGTGGGTCATGGTGAGTTGGAGTTGAAGGGGGAGGGAAAACATCAGGGGCAGGAGGGAGAATTTTCAAGGGAAATGAATCAGACAAAATGTTAGCGAGATCTGTTTAGGATATGATTTTAACCATCTTGAATCTCTAAGAAGTATGTCTTTAAGGTTTTTGTATTTTCCCCTTCTGTATCTCAGGCCCTTCTGTAAAAACCCAGTAGTCCATCGTTATAGTGATTCTGTTTGGGCACCAGTACATCCTTGAATTGTCAAATGGCTTTTCATGTTTGTTTGTTTGCTTTTGCTATAGGTTAGGATTTATGCCAGCGTAGGAGAAGGGAGGAATGCTGGGAAGAAACAGAGAACACTCCTTCCATGCCAAGTTGGGACAATTTGTTTCTTACTCTCTCTTTTTCTTTTTTGGTAATGATGAAAACCATGCATTTTATTATAACACTCCCAAAGGAATATATCCATCTTACTTACAGAAAGTAAATGTTAGTCTTTAAAGGTAAGAAAAAAAGAACTTCAGCTTAAGACTCACTTTAGGTAACATGGATCCCAGCCAGCTCTGAGACACTGTGTGGCAGATATCGACCTGCCTTGGAATACTGTAGCAGGGTCGTGGTGGAAGCCTGCGCCTTTGCTTTTTAAAAAGGCATCTTTTACATTGTAAGGAAAAGACAGATTGTTAAATGGGCTTCAAAAATAGTAATAAAAAGAGATTTATAATGGAAAGAATTGATGGTATATTTCACCTAGCATGAGAAAGACAATGTGTAATAAGGGATTTTGTGGGTTTACAGCTCAGTGCATGTGTTTGAAAGCTGTTCTCTCAGCAACGTGGGTGGCAGGTTATGCTACCATATAATGTATTGTAGTTGGCGCTCCACACTTGTCAGGGTTAGTGTTCAACCATTCGGAAACTTTTCCCATTGTTCTATCATGTGAACCAAGACTAGTGTTGAATTCCCAATAACTTACAAAAAAAAAAGGTTTAATTAGAGAGTTTGAAATTTGATTATACATCTTATTTGTTTTAATGCAGTCTCTATATTTTAGCATTCCATTTATCGCAGGTTTCTTTCAGTCAGAAAGATACACCAGAATCAAAATTTCATCTCGTTCTTTTCTAAATAGCTTTTATAGAAATTTGTATATTGGATCTTGCCCTTTTTTCTGTGTTAACACTCTGTTTCCATCTTAAGCATTTCGCTGTAGATGGACCATGGTTCTTGGCAGCCAGTGCATTTTCAGCAAATAATACTGTTTCTAGTAAGAGTTGCAGAGAAAAAAAAAAAAAAAAACTTAGTGTGAGGTCCTTGTAAACTGAACCTTTGGAACATTATTTCTTCCCCCCCTTTGTGCTGATTCTCTGTGTGTGTAATGGTTATAAATTACATGGTTTGAAAAGAAGAATTAGAAACATTTTGTTTTGTTATTTTTGTCCTTGGGTTTTTTTTTTTTCTTCTTCTTTACCTGTTATTTTTAAGACATATAGGGAAATAAGCAGTTACTGTGTGGGGACCCCGTTGTGCGGGCGCCTCCAGCGCGTCCTCCTGAACACCCAGAGAGCCGCCTGCTGCGGAGTCTGCCGCGCTCTGTGAACATCAGCTCTGCTGTTCACACATCATTTCTTCACTGAAAGTTCCTCTTGCAATAAAGACTGTTTCCTGAGTGCAGCGAGACATTTTTTTGGTCCTTATATTTTAAATTTGTGAGGATTTCTGCCTAGAGGTTGTTAGATGTAGGTGACACAGCTGTCACAGGCGCATCAAGAAATAGAGGAAAGGTTTGTATGTCTATGTGCCTGAACATTTTTTAAAAATGTTAAATGAAACTATAAAGTACTGATGGTGAGAAATGAGCTTGTACTGAAGATATATACTAAGGATTGATTCCACTGTTGACTTTTGCCCTCTAGAACTGTTTCATTTTTAAAGTGAGGTGTATCTTGGCTAGAAGAATATAAAAATATCATAAATTTGTCCTGTTTTTCACTGGAGATCCAGATAGTAAATATGGTGACTTCTTGATAATACTGTTCTAGGTTAGGATTTTTCAACTAATCCTAATTACGGGAGATGTTAGAAAATGTATTTGTGGATTGTCAGATTTACTTTTTCATTTATATTCTTCATTCATTTTTACTCTTTGGTGCTGAGCATCATTTAGATAGAGTAAACTTGCAGAATGGTGTTCACTGTTGGCAGTCTCAGCTTTTTCATGCAGGCTCATAAAACATCAGGGAGAGAAAGTATTCACCAAATAATCAGGAACTTCAGATTTAAATTTGGTGAAATAAATATTGATGCCCATGATGGTTTATCTGAATCACTCGGCATCATTTGTTGTTGTCTTTGAAACTTTACTACAGAAGATTAAAATGAGTAAATATAAGTTATCTTTGTTAGACTGTCTTTTTCATCATAGTATAATTAAAAATATGTACACACATATTTCCGGTTTGCTTTCACCCTGTATTTTACTTAAAGTTTCTCAAGCAATTACAATGTACTTTTGTGTTTCATAATAATTCTATGAACTTTTAATCATTGTTTCTTTTGTTAGGATGAGATGACTGTGTCTGGGACTGATGATTCCATTTAGTCAGTAGATCAGTAGATAATGATGCTTGCTCATCTCTCCCATGCTCACTTCAGTTTGCTTCTTCTTAGTTCTCTTAATCTTTCTTTCAGTCCAGAGCATGGAGGAGATTGTCATCCAAGCAAGATATATCTTACTTGTGCCTCCTGCAAAGGGAAGTGAAAGCACCCAGTCCTTATGTTAGCTTTCTAAGGCTCTGAAACTCTCAAGTTTCCTGATTGCCACGAACCCTAATTGCTCACAGGGCGACTGGCACACTGCCATTTCCCCACTGAGCTGTTCATTGGTGCTTGTGAATGGAACAAAAATGTCTTTGCTTTTTCTACTGAGTTGTCACTGATGGCAGTTGTAGGAAAAGTTAACATTTTTTTCAAAATTATGGCAATTCATGAAACTCAAACTTTTAAATATCTAAGCAGATATAATAGTTTAGTGCTTTTAAATTTGTGAAATAAAGTTTAATACTTTTTCCTCCAGAATATTCATTTTGTGTAGTATCACCTTAACCATTCTAGACAGATGTTCTAGATTTAGCTAAATACTTTTGAAATAAATTAAGAGGAGTTTTTGAGGGTAGTTTTAGTAACAAAATCTGTTATATAATACATATATTCATATATATATATGAATTATGAGACCACTGGAAGTCATAGATCTTGCAAGCAAAGGTGTGGAGGGAGGAAAAGGTCTGGCTTAGCTTTTTAAAAACTTATTGTATGTTAGGTTTTCACCTCTTTCTAGGCCTGTAGCTATCTCTTACAGCATTTCAACTTGTCACTAGTTACTTAAATTTATCTCAGAATATGTATTTTTTTATTCCAGCCAGACATACCATAAAGCTACTTTATTACTTTCATTATGTTAAAAGTTTGGGCAGAAAAATTGCTTTCAAATCCCCGGACCATCCTTCATAGCTAGGTGACCCCTGGCAAATGACAGGTTTCCCCTTCTGTCTAAAGGGAGAATGTTCCTATTTGGTATGATTTGGGTCTTGGGAACGTCACTATCATTCATTTATATGGAAATTTTTCTGAACTTTACCAGACCTAAGAAATGACCTATCAAATCATAACAAAGAAACATTCTACTTCCAAATAGTAGGGGTAGAGGGGAGGGCTGTCTGTATCATCTCTATGAACTATAGGTCCCTCAGCTATAAATTAAGTATGTGGTGTTAGGACTATGAAAGCAAATGAATGGTACATGCAGGGCACATGGTAGCAACTCAAGAAATGGTGGTGAGGAGGAGCAAAGCCTTGGAAACTGCTCATGTTTTATAGGCTATAAGAGGACATACTAATATGCCCTTATGAGCATATTATCACATGAAATTGGGATTTTAGCTACAAGTAGCTACTGGATATACACTTAGATCTTTGAGCTCCCGATAATAAAGCTCCAGAGTGTGACTTTGAAACAGAAACCTGGGACATTAGCTTCTCTGTGCTGTGTGTTCTGGTGCATCAGATGGTTGTGAGGACAGTGTGCCTTTATAGGGCTGTGCCAGGCTGGACCAAGTTTTCTGAGTAAAATCTGAAAGCAGGCCTGGCTGGAGTGCTCTTAGAGTTATATCACAGTCAAAATTCTGCTTTTTATTTTTATAAATAGAATTATGCTATCTTTGCAGTAAAAAATCTTCAGAGCTTATTTAGTCAAAAATATCTGCTGGCCGGGCACGGTGGCTCATACCTGTAAGCTTCAGCCTATGAAGCGGCCGGGGCTAGGGATCGTGGTTCAAGTCCTGCCTGGGCCCGTAGCTAGATCTAGTTCCAAAAACATAGCTGGGCATGGTGGTGTGTGCCTGCAATCCCAGCTACCTGGGAAGCTGAGGCTGGGGACAGCTTGAGTCTGTGGTACCCAGGGCAATGAGAGCCTGTGGTTCTACGGGCAAAAATAGCGAGACCTAGTCTCAAAAACAAACAAACAACAACAACAACAAAAATCTGCTGATATACTCTGGTTTCTCTTCATATTGTATAAATCTTTCACCTTTTGCAAAAGTATCTGCTGAATTTGTCACTGATTGGTTATTGGTCTTGTGTTTATTCAGTCCCTTTGGAAGACAACTTGCTTGTGAAAAGACCTTCTAAAGGCATCATTGCTGGGTGAACACTCACAAGAAAGACAGTTGTATCTCCATGTGTTCTTTCACTTTAGGTAAATGGTTTATATGAAAAGTGTTAGATAGTGATTTTTGCATCTAAAATTCCTGATACCCCCTTGTAATCCAGCAGTTGGTCGGTGAACAACCTATTTGCTTAGCTGTATTACTGATGTAAACTTAAGGTTACCTTCAACTACTCCTTCATCTGAGTGTTAGTTTACTATGAAGACTTATGTTGTTAGGATGAGAGTTGGAGCAAGCAGGCCAATCTGTGTGGTTCTTTATCATTTCTAGAGTTAAAGAGGAATGTCGGAGCCCTGGGTGGATTTTACAGCTTTAATGCTCTCCAAGAAGGGGACACAGGCCTACAGGCAGAGAGGCTGGGCCACTGTATGGCAGGCAGCGGGGACAGGGAGCCAGAAGGCCTGAGTGTCCCCAAACCCCCCAGGGATCTTTATGCTCTTTCCTCTAGTCTCTCACTCGCACTTTCTCCCTTGCTCGCACTCTCTCTCTCTTGCATTCTTTTCTGGATTCTCTTCATGCTCATCTCACCCTCCCCTAGAATGACACTGCTTCTCACTTCCCAGCCCCAGGTGTTCGCACTCTTGTGTGTGTTCCCACTGGGCTCAGGCTTTTTTTTACAGGGATGAGCAACACCGCAGGTGCTGCTCATACAGGCTAATGGTGGAGAAAATCTGACCAGCCCACTTACCCTAGAAGGATAGTTTCTGTTTCATTTTGCTTCACTTTAAGAATTATCACGAATGGGAAAAAGTCTGAAGAATCACAGTAGCACTTGTTACACCTGCATGCCCCTTCCTTTCCCATCCACCCATGTTTCCCCTTGGGCACAGTCTTTTAGTCACCTTGCCCACCCTGCCACTCTTTTCTTTTGACATTTGCTTTCCTTTTTCTTTGACCTTCATATGTAAAAATGACATGTACATGGATATCTAATAGAGATATTTGTGATACATAATATGTGTGTGTTTATACATATAAACATGATCTAAGAGTGTCTCACTATGAAACATAAGGCTTTATCCCTGCACTCCCACTTCTGTCATACATGTCCTTCCTTCATCTTCTAGTGCTATGCTTCGTGATATCTGCTGAAGTCGCTGTGTGCTTTCTTGGTATTATAACCACATAGGAACTGTATATCCCTGAGTCAGGCATATCATGTCATTTGTTGAAGTTACCTCTTTAGGCATAAGTTTATATTCCTGGAATCAATAGTTGCTTCATTAAAAGATGTTATGAATTATCACTGAACTCCTCTGTTCTGACAGATCTGTAAAATGCCTCATGAAATAATCACACATACTCTTTCAAGTCCACCTTTTATCCTTGGAAATATTCCTCCTAGACCTTCAACTCAGCCATTGTATAGTGGAAATTCAGTCAGAGAAGCAGATCACTTGGGGGGAAGGGTGTGTGTGTGGGGGGGAGAGATATCTGTGTAAGTGAGTGCTGGTATGTAATACGGGCTCTGTTACAGTGTGTAGGACTAGGTGAAATGAATTCTAGAAGTCCCTTGGGCAGGAAGTCAGATGTGGAGCTGGCTGTAGAGTGATGAAGGACAAGGACAAGCTGAACCCACAAGCATGAACTAGATGGATTGGAATTGGTATTGGTCCTCACTGCTTTCGTCCTTGTGATATGAGTGTCCTTTGGAGGATCCTGTGTTCTTTGTCTCGGAGCAAATGCCCACCTAGCCTCAGCCAGAGATGCTGCGGGAGGACCTTGGGGCAAGGAAGCAGCTGCAGGCCCAGCTGCTGTCCCATGGTGGTGAGGTGAGCCTGTGTGCAGCATCCATGAGTGTGCCCCCTGGAGCACCTAGCTCCCCCTGAGTGTAACGAGCAGAATGGCAGGCTATTCACTTTTGCCTTCTGCCTTCTGCCTTTCGCATGAAAATATCTCTAGTTCCACTTAACCAGCAACATGGGAGGAAGGGAATCCTGGGAAGTAGGTTTAGGCTAGCCAGGCTCACACATTATAGAGCCTCTATAGAGCTTCTATAGGTGACCCTGAGGATGTTGTTCTCCCTTCTCTTATCACAAGGTGTTACTGAAATCCATTTCTCTGTCTGTGTCTGCCAAGGCCATGCCTCCCCTGGTCTGCCTCCAACTGGTGAGTGAGCAAGCAGGGAGGCTAACTCGGCTCATTCCTGGAGAGTCTGGTGCCTGGGCTGTGGGGACTTCTCTATCTTCTGGAGGGCTTTGCTCCACCTTCCCCAGAACTGCTCTGGGGTCTGGCATGCGGCCATCCAGCCTCCCACCTGCCCCCTCTCCTTCTGCTGGGCTCAGACCTGCATCACTGTCTTGACAACTCTTCCACCCTCCCCTGGCTCCCGCCTCACTTTTCCTCACAGATGTGTCCTCTCATAAATTTTTTTGTCTGTTCATTTCCTGGTGTCTGCTGGGAGGATCCAGACTAACAGCTGTTTTCTTAAGATGGCCCCTTACCATCAGTCTGGGAGTCCTCACCACTTTTCTCTTGCTAGGTGGAGACTGTGCTTCCTGAATCCTGGGTCTGTGTCTCTCTTGGATTACTTCCTTGTTTGGTGGAAGGCTTCTTCCACATGGGAGGTGAAATTATTGAAATCTTAGATGACTGAAACTTTATTTTAATCTCACCCTCAAGGGATGATTTGGCTGGGTATGGAATTTTAGTTTGGAAATAAGTTTCCTTCAGAATTTTAAGCATTCTTCATTTTCTCAAGGTTTCAGTGTCAATGTTGAGAAATGCAATGCTACTTTTGATTTCTGATGCTTACAGCCTGGGCCATGCTCTCTCATTCTCTGTGTGTGTGTGTGTGTGTGTGTGTGTGTGTGTGTGTCCCCGTCCCCCTCCCTCCCTCCTTCCCTCCCTCCCTCGTTCCCTCCATCCCTGACTGTGAAGTTGCGTAGATGCTTACAGCCTGGGCCATGCTCTGTGTGTTTGTGTGTCTGTGTGTCTGTCTTCTGTCTTCCTCCCTGATTGAAGGTGCTTAGCAGCTCCTGTCCCTGAGAGATACCTGTCCTTTTGTTCTGGGAGGTTAACTTACTTGCTTTCCTATTTTTCTTCTCTCTTCCTGAATCACATTTCTTGCCTATCATGCCTCCTCACTGTGCCACTGATTTTCTCCCTTTTTTACCTCTCTTGCTTTATTATTTTCCAAGCAAGTCAACTTACTTAATTTTCTGAGGTTTTACATTCTCTTTCTCTCTCTGTCTTTCTCTCTGTGTCTCATTCTCTTTCTCTTTCATACACACACACACACACACACACACACACACACATACACATATGTTCATTGTTCTTTTGCAGCTATCATTTTAGAGGCTGTGGCATCCCAAGCTCCTTCCCTAGAGCTGCTTCATTCAGGTTGCGTGTTTATCATTTCTGCTTTTGCTATATGATAGTGTGATTTTAGTTTTTTTGTGTGTTATTTGGCATGTTTGATAGGTCATTTTTTGGGTTGGGAAATGCTCAACATTATTCTCCATATAAATATAGTGATTTTTTTGCTTTACCTCCTTTTGGCTTACAAAAAATTTTATGGAAAGGGGCTATCTTTGGATCTTGTCACCCTTATCAGAACGACATGGTGCCTTCCATTTTAAAGACGTTAAAGTGGAGTGAACTTATTTCTGGTTGACCTGTTCTCTTTGTGGATTTTCATGTTCTTCACATTTCTCAACTGTCAGTTTAGTTAGGAGGCCATTTTCCTAAACTACTTTTCATAACATTTGTAAATGAATAAAAATAAGACTGCATTAGAATTAATGAATGACTAGGTATATTTGCTGCATTAATTTCCAACACATTGATGATTTTTCTCTCTTTGTACTTGTCACAGTTTCTACTTCCCGATACATAGGAAGGGTTCACTTTGTTGAATGAATGAACAGAACTTAATACTGGATTAAAGCTGTAATGTTTTGACACTTTAATATATTGTTTGGAATGATTGAGGATGAAAACATTTTATTTGTGTTTTTATATATGTGTATTTTCTAGTGGTAAGAGATTAGAGAAAAGGCATAAACCTAATTGGAATCTGAAGTTAGCATTCAGAGGACAAGATGTGGGGAATGAAAAGTGGAAGCAAGGGAACTGAGTAGTTATTCACATCATGAACCTTGAGTGTTCAGATTCTGATGACACATAAAAACACAAGCAAAAGCCTGGTAAGAGAGGGGTAGTGTCTGAACTGTAGGCTTATAAAGAAAAACAAAGGGTTCAGAAACTCAGGGTCTTAGAGCCAACATTCATTTTACAGTAGAAAAGTAATCACTGAACTAGAGTGTATGCAAGACACTTGACTTACATTAGATGGCATACAGTTAGTAACTGTCAGCTCATAGCCTTTGGGGTATTGTTAGAGTAAGTTTCTTGTACAGTGCAAATGGAATTTCTGTACAATTGCAGATTACATGGCTCAAATGTAGTAGAAGGGCCTTTCCAACTGAGGCTGAGGAAGTAAGCAGCACCCAGGCCATGAGGGCCCTGTCAGCTATGTTCAGGATTGTAGGTTAGTCTTGGTATAATGAGAAACTAATGAAAAAATTTTCAAGTTTGTACCTTTATAAAATGCTCTGCTGTTAGTTAGAGCTTCGGATGGAAGGGCCAAGTAGCCATGGCAAGATGTTAATCAGCAGCAGATAGTGGTTCTTGCCTACATAAGTTTCTTCTATCTTCTTGCCAACAGAGACCACTATAACTTTCAAACACTACACATTTGAAAATACTATGAAAATAAGGCTGAGTCTGTCAAACAGTGGTTAAATTTATCTAAATCATCTGTTAATTAGCATTGCATCTAGAGTCTTACTTTTACTTTTTGTTTATCATTGAGATTCATTATTGTACATTTACCTGGAAAATAGAAGTGCTTTTCACTAGTCTCTGAACTCCATGTATCACAATTTCCTGTTTCTGCTGTAAATAATTGCCACCTATTTAGTTAAAACCACACAAATTCATTATTGTCTACAGTTCTGGAGGATAGAAGTTCAAAGTAGGCCTTGCAGATTTAAATCAGTTTGTCAGCATGCTGCGTTCTTTGCTGGAAATTCTAGGGGGGATTGCTTGCCTTTGCCAGTGCGCAAAGGCTACCCTCTCCCCTTGGCTTGTTGACACATCACACCAACCTTTGAGTCTGTCATCATATCTTCTCACTCTCCTGCTGTCCTCTTGGCAGGATCCCTGTGATTACTTTGGACCCACCCTTCTAGTTTGTTGTCATATACCCATTTCAAGCTCTTTAATTTGATCACTTCTGCAAAGCCCTTTTTGTCTTTTATGTCCCCATATTCACAGGTTTTGGGGGAAGACTCAAACATCTTCCTGGATCCATTGTTTTGCCTGCCACATATTTTATTTAGAATCATTTAGTGTCAGAGCTAGAAGGGACATTGGCCATTAGCTTATGTAATCTCTTTACAGTTAACCCTTGAATGACATGGGTGTTAGGGTTACAAACTGCTTCCTTCACCCAGTTGAAAATCCAATGTAACATTGACTCCCCTAAAAAATGACAACTAAGAGTGTGCTGTTGGTCAGAAATCTTCCAATCTTCCAATAAACAGTTGATGAACACATTGTGTAACATGTACTATGTACTGTATTCTTGCAATAAAGTAAACTAAGAAGATGTTACTAAGACCACCAAAGGGAGAGAAAATATATTTATAATATTTTTTACTCTGTTATTTTGATTATTTACAAGAAAATCTTGTAAGTAAACCTACAAAGTTAAAATCTGTGTTGGTCAAGAGTCAGATTTATTTTGTGCATGAAAAAAGAATGAAGCCAGAGAGGTTCTCTGCCCTTTAAATTTATTTTTCTTTTAATTAGGAACAAGCCTTAATTATGTTCTGTACACTCAACTATACTTAGAACAATACCTTGAACATTTTAAGTACTTAATCACTACATGTTGCCTGAATGAATAAAAGGTTATTTTATGGAAACCAGATATATCTGGCATCTGACTCACTCATTTTAAATTAGTGCTAATGGAAGTTTATAAAAAGTCACTAAAAGTAAAATACCATGAGGAGTTAGAGATTCATTTATTTTTATATTTGTAGTTAAAGGGAGGAAATCATATAGTCATAAAAGTAACTACCTTTTTAAAGATTCTGGTTCTCTTTTTCTTAATCCATTTCTGCTTCCCTCTCCATAAAAAGTGAAAGAAAAAAGAAGGAAAGGAAGAAAGTGAGAAAGGTTGAAAAAAGACTGAAAAGACTGAAAAAAAAAAAGGAAAAAGGAAGAAAAAAAAGGAAGGGCAGAGGGAAGAAAGGAAGCAAAACGAGGAAATAGTGATGTCCATTGAGTTGTTTTTCTAGATTTACCTCTGTTGTGTTCAATATTAATTATTGTGTTTAATAGTAATTATTGTGTTCAATAATACAGTTACTTAAGAATCAATATTCTTTCAAAAACTATAACTTTGGAAAATTTTTCAGAAACTTTTGACTTTTCCCTTTTGACTTGTGATATTCCTCTTCTTGCTAAGAAAGGACATTTTGAACTCTTGATTAAAAGAAAATTAAACATTAATTTGTTATTTCTTATTAAAAACTATAAAATACAGATTTTAGGTTTAGATCATCACACATAGTACTTGCCAAGGAAAAGAACTTCTCATAAGCATCAAAAGCATAATTATGTTGCCAAAAGCATAATTATTGTATTAATATTCTTGTAATTTTCATGGAATCTGGTTTAGTGTTAATATGAATTTGGAAGTTTTAGGTGTGATCCTTAAAATACAATATACCAGAAATCTAATGCTAAATTCTTCTCCTACTTGTATCACCATCATTTTCCATGACTTTTATTTATACATGTACATTTTATACACATCTAATTCTAAGACTTTATAGTGTACACATTTCTGTAAACAACACTAAGGCTACATATAGCTGTCTTTATTTTATCTACCAAGACAGTACGTATAAAGTGCTTAACAGCTATAAAAATGGAACATAGTAAAGTCCTCAACGACTGTAGTGGTTACTAATCTTATTTTCTCAGTTATGCAAATGTTGTTTTTTGATAAACATCTAAAACAACCGTGCTCTCAAAAGCATAATTACTATGTTCATATTCTTGTAAATGCAAACTTTTATGTTGATGTCAACTTTAGAATGCTTTTGTTACTGTAGATTCCATGCATTGAGAGAAACAATCTGACTTCGCTTTTCTTGGCAGCAACTTGAATTGGTAGAACCAAGTGGCTGGATTCATGTTCCTTTAACTGATAATCATAAGAAGCCCACTCGCACATTCATGATCCAGATTGCTGTCCTCGCTAATCACCAGAATGGGAGAGACACCCACATGAGGCAGATCAAGATCTACACGCCAGTGGAAGAGAGCTCTATTGGTAAATTCCCTCGTTGTACAACTGTTGATTTCATGATGTACCGCTCGATAAGGTGACCATAGCACTGAGTGAAAGTGAGTAAACATGTCTCTATTTTACCTTGTCAGCAGACATTATATCTGATATCTTTACTGGAAAAACATCAGTTATTTTGCAATTTTGTATGCTTTTCCCAGTATTTTATTGTAACTTTGATAAATAAATTTTGGGTCCAGTTCCTATCTTTATTTGCTTTATCACATATTAAAGCTCACATATGTCACATTATTAAAATAGACTTGAAGCCAGCCACAAAATTTTTCATCCTATCAGAAGAAAATCAATTGACCTGAACACTTTAAGATATTCAGCCTACTTTACTAACCAGGTGATGATTTCTTATAGTGACTGCACATAGAGTAATAATTCACGATATATTTGGGAACAAAACTGTTTTAATTAATAGTGTTACCTTTAAGAGGCTCAAAGTACTTTTCTATGCAGAGGAAGCTTACTGTTTTAATACCAGGTCTTTTACTAAAGGACGGACAGTGCCCACTTAAGCTTGGCATTAAGTCTGCTGCCACCTGTTCTCATTTGAGCAGTCTGGGTCCTTGTGTCATAACTACTTCCACGAGAGACTGCTGGCCTCAGATGCTGATGCTGTGCCAGAGATCACCAGTATAGTTTGCTGTGTATCTAATTCCAGGGTTGCTTAGTGAGGCAGTAGTTTCACTTTTGTGTCTGACATGGACTCTTCCCTCATCTTGTGAAAATATTAAAACTATAGGAAATTGTTGATAGATCTTAAAGGTGCTTCGATGTGTTTTCTTTCCATAATTTAAAATGAAGAGATTTGAGCCCCCTCCTTCAACCTACCCCCCATTTTTATTACTTTCAGGAAGGTAGACTGGCCACAGAACTTCCTCATATTGGCTCTTGGGGAAAGATTCCTCCATGATTCTTGCATTGCTGGGTAGACTGAAGTTTTAGCTAGTAAAGTTTTAAAAAATAATTGTGACAGGGAGTACTAGTTTATATGGATACTATAAGGTTTCACGTTTCACTCAGCAAAATCTATATTCTTCCTGTGAGTCTCACAGAGAGTTTTATTGTTACTTTCTTCTTGTTGTCTCTGAAATAATGAACATGGTAGGTGATCTGTATGATCACTGGGAAGTCTGGATGGACTACTTCAGGACGGGATGCAAGTGTTCATTATCCTGTTTGTGGGTATACACATAGACCACCACTTATCACATCTGACACTTTAAATACATGTAGTGTATGCATGTAAGCTATAACTCAACAAAGCTGAGTTAAAAATAACTTAGTTTAGCCGGGTGTGGTAGTATGTACCTGTAATCCCAGCTACCTCAGAGGCTGAGGCTAGGGACCACTTGACTCTGTGAGTTTGAGACAACCCCGGGCAACATAGCGAAACCTAGTCTCTAAAAAAAATTTAAAAATAAAAGTAACTATTCTATCTGTAATACATAAGAATTACCCAAAAATGCTAAATTTGGAGTAGTATAATTTTTTTTTTCTTTTTTTGAGACTAGGTCTCGCTATTTTTGCCCATGGAACCGCAGGCTCTCATTGCCTGGGGTACCACAGACTCAAGCAATCCCCAGCCTCAGCTTCTCAGATAGCTGGGATGACAGGCGCGTGCCACCACACCCAGCTATTTTTTTGGAACTAGGTCTCACTGCGGCCCCAGGTGGGACTTGAACCGCAATACCTAGCCCCTGCCACTTCATAGGCTGAAGCTTACAGGCACGAGCCACTGTGCCCGGCTTGGAGTAGTATAATTTTTACTGTATAGGATCCAAGGATAAAAATTAAGTTTGAGAAGCCATTTTAGCAGTAAATATGATGGCAACAAATTCATTATTTCATTGGTAATTAAATATGTTTTTGAGCAGTCACAAGATGTAAAATTTTCATTTCAAATGTAATCTAAGTTTAAGACACTTTCAACATTAGTTTACTATCTGGGAGCATATTGTCACAAGAAACTCAGTATAAAACTGCAATTTTAAAATAAAACAATTCATTGAAACTAATAAATACAGCTTTAAACAGACTACTAGGTAATGGTATTGAATTAGATGTAATAAGGAAACCAAGAGAAATCTGATGTGAGTCTTGCTTTCTAGTTGTTTACAGTTTACTTGGGGAAATAAAAGATCTTTAACAAACCAAATAGGACATTAGGATATTAAGATCCCTCAATGATTTATGGTAGAATAAAGGAGAAGCAAGAGTTTACTTCCTGTTCAGAAGATGTAGGTGAAACTAAAGACGTTCTGGAGGGGGTGGGATTTGAGAAAGGTCAGTTGTTAGGTGAACATGGTAACCACTACACTCCAGAAACCTCGACAGGAAGGGACTGTTTGTAATATCAACTAGTTACTCACTTTCAAGCCTATTCTTGAATCCAGACTATCATTGTTTTTACGAGTAACAATTAAAAACAGATGATTTGTGTGTTTGGGATCAAGTCATGTTTTGTACATTACTTTCATTTGAAGTTTGCAATGATGAAAACACAGACAAACCCTGAAAAGTAATTTTAGATACTATGCCTTCTGTTCCTTTGTCCTTTATGACTACTAAGTTTACAGATTAATAAGCTACAGAATAAACTTTTATGAGAATAAAATTTTATGAATAAAATATTTGATGTTTCTGTGTTTTAGAAAATTATTATTGCTCTAAAATGCTTAATAAAACATTGGTCTATGTATCATCTTTAATTGAATTCTAGATTATTAGCTTATTTCATTAATTACCTTTTTGAAATGACAAAACTTACAAAATGGGTTACGTTAAAGCATTTGGGAAAATAATGCTTTGTAGTTGTGGTTGTATGTGGACATTTTTGTTTTGTAGTGCTTTTGAACCAAGATTATCTTCTTTTGCCCACATTGTTCTGGCTTTCCCCACTTCTGCTCCAACTCCCCAGAGTGTGGTGTTTGGAAACTTTGCTGTTCAGGTCATTTCCCAGCCTTCTACAAAGCAGCTCTCCATGCTTCATGGTCTACCATTCAGCTGGGTCGGTTTCCCTGCGCTGGTATCCAGAGAGCCCTGGGAAGAGAGAGAATGTGAAGAAAACCTCAGGGACCCATTTGAATCTCTGTGATAATTATTTTCTCTGTTACACTGGACAAATCTTAAAGCTAATGAATTAGAAATATTCCCACTATAAATCTAAGGAAATATATACAATCCACGGCAATTTTATATGAAAAGTTATAATTATGGTATAGTATAAGTAAATCTGTTTTTTTTTTTTTCAATTTTATGTGAAAATAAATGTCCTGCTTTCATTCATTGACTTGTTTTACCTCCATTGTTTGTTTTTTCTTGCCTTCTCTGGCAAATAGAACCAACTTGCTCTTGCAAACATAAGCAAAATTATAATTGCACCAATTTAGAAGTGTTCTACCTATTCATCAACCTTCTTCTGAGTGGAATTTTATTCAGAGTGGTATTTCACATCTTGGATGATTGAAACTCTTGTATGTATAATCTCTCTTTTTAATTAAAAATAATACGGCTGTATACTTTCCACAGAGGCAGCTCATGGATCACTGTAGAATGTTCTTCCACTCTGCATTTGCTTTTCCGACATTGAGAACAGATTGCAGCAATCTCCCTGTGTCCTAGAAGGAACCCACTTGTATCCCTTCTCTAAAACTAGCTCTCCTCTCTCCCCTGGCATTCCTCTGTAGCTGGAGATCCAGATTTTAATAGATCATTTCCTGTTATTACTGCAGCTATCAAAATCCTGATCAGTTACCAAAGAACCAACGAAAACTGAAGCATGACGTTCAGCCAGCTGTTTTGTTTTTCAGCTGTTAAAAGAATCACATGTTAAATGGATATGGAGACAAAATTAAACAGAGGGTTAGCCTTGGTATAAGAAGGCTGATGACAGGCCCTCTAGCTGTTAAGTTCTAACACACACAGGTGTTTACCAGAAACATCAGGAAAGGATTTTACTCTTTGCTCTTTGTTTAAAGCCAGTGACTATCTTTTATGGTAGCATTTAGTCGCTTGGAGATACATGGAGCCTGTTTTTTTGAAATTTCATTTTTGTTGAAGTCATTTAGGCTATCCAGAAAGAAATTCATTTTTCTTGAAATTTTAAATTGTTAGATGGGTCACTGGGTCTCATTTTAACCCTTCATCTCTCATGTTCAGTAACCCCAGTCCTGCAGATTCTTTCACCACTTCAATTAAGACTTTTAGTTTTACCCGATTTGTACCAACTCTCAGCTGAACCACTGGTCTTTAGTTTATGCTGAGATAAAATTATTCAAATACTATTCCATCATCTGGTATTCTGTAACTATACTATATTCACGTTATCTAAATGAATTTGCTTTTATAAGTAAACCCAGAGTCCTTTGCTGTCCCTTCAAAGCCAGACATCTTCCCTGCCTATTTCATAGCCTGTTTAATTCTTTTCAATTTTTTGTTCTAGCAAGCAAATATACTTGTTTGTTTTGTGCACACAACTCATTCCTAGTTGTGCACACAACTTCTACATCTATTGACTTCAGTCTTGTCTCTGGGTGACTCTTGAATATCTTTACTTGTTCGATTTCAGTTCTACATATTTAGGTGTGTTCATTCAGAATCTCCACAGCATATACGTTATCCAGCACTATGTTACTTTATGAATGTTTTCCTGTATATACTGCTAACTCTTGAATACAAGGACTGAGATTTACTTCTATATTTGCATTATTTTAGTTCTTCGCACATAGTAGACATGCAGTAATTACTGCTTTTCTTATATAAACAAACTCACACATCCGCATAAATACTTTCACATATTTCATTTTCTTAAAATTCCTGCATCAAAATTGCATTAATAGTAATGAACAGAAATCCCAACGATAATGAATTAAATGAATTTTTGTATTTCTCATCTACTAAAAAGCCTGGAGGTCCATCATTGCTTCATTGAGCCAACAGTTTAATAACAGGCTTTCTAAGAATTCTTCATTCCTTCTGTGATGGTCAAATGGTAGTTGGGCCTAACTTACACTGGCACTTGAGAGAGAAGGCAGAAAAGTACCCCTGGTGCTATCTGCCCTTCCTTAGCAGAAGGAAGAAATTCCCCAGTCATCTCCATTTACTGGGTCTCACTGGTCAGAACTGGGTCCCGTGGCCATATCTTCCTGAAAGGGAGGCTAGTTTGGAAAGAAGGAGCAGTGTTGTCATGGATGACTTAGGCAGATCACTGTTTTCTAGGACTAAATACACTGCCTCTGTGAAAAACAAAAATGCAATATTCTTCAAGGAGGAAGAATGGACTAGGTGGACAATGGACAATTATGTTCCATGCACAGCCTTTCTGAGCCTCAGTGTTCTCGTCAGCAAACTGGAAGCAGTAGCGGTAGAACTCAGAGGGTTGGGCTAATGAATGAAGCACTTAGCCCAGGGGTGCCTGGTGAATAGTTAAGTACCAGTGAAAAGTGACTGGTTTCACTGTTGTTCTTACTTTGTCTTTAGTTCATATGATTTGATCTGAGAAATCTTTGGGGGAGAAATGACTTTTTCCCTCACTTCCCTCATAAATTCTGCTGATCTTAGAAAGAGAATGGCTCATTCAGCAACACTTTACATTAGATAACTTTCAGGTGCCTTTCTAGCACCTCTCTTCTATCATCTGCTTGTCTACCAGAGCCTTCCTCTCATAGCAGAGCTTTATCACACAAAGCAGTAGCAATTTCTACATTCTGCAAATTCTGTTTCAGTAGATGGAGGTTAACACAATCTTCTTAGTTATATTAATTACACTGCTTGTCCTCTTGAACCCATGTAGAATATTCAGATTATGCGTAGGAGAGTTTTTGGTGTTTGACCCATACCCTTACATAATTACTGTAATTATATGCTATGATGTTAAAGCTTTAGGAAAAGAGGCAATGTGGGTAGCCTCCTGCCAATACGTCTTGTAGGAGATTCTGATAAAAGCTGTATTGAAAGCAATAGTTTCATGTAAATCAGTGCATTTAGTTAATATTTATCATATCCAATGATCTAAGATTGGGGAAACGATTTGAAGCTTGACGGGTAAAGCTGGGCAGACAGCTGCTGTTGTTGCAAAGGCACCACTGTTCGAGGACAAGACTGTGAAGCTTGTGTCTACCCAATTTTGATCTATTGTCCCATTGTTCTGTCCTTCCATTCCAGAGATTAAGATAATAAATAGTATTTTGGGGAAAATCCACTTGTAAGCAGGATCATTAGAAATCACACAGCTCCAATTGGGCTCTTGAGTGGCCATCACGAAAATATTTGAGTTCTTGGTATATGGTATGTTTTGTGTTTAAACAAAATCATCACTACTAGGAATACAACTTGATTCCTTTGGGTTCAGTTTGTGCTTGTCTTGTGTCTGCTTACTTTTGGATTCAAAATGGTAATGCCCATCTTAAACTGAAGAAGTATTTGAAATGGTATTACTCAAGAACCCTCTTTAAAGGTAGGTCAATGAAAGCATGAAATATATTAATAATATGAAAAAACAATATGGTGTAAGTGCAGGTTTTTGTTTGTATATATTTTGTGTAGTAATAAGAGAAAGTATTTTAGTGGGAAAGTTCTTTACGTAAAATATTTGTTATTTGTGGGGTAAAAATAAGCAGATTGATAGCACAGAAATTATATGGGTACCTGAGCCCTGTCCATTATCACCCTTGGCCAGTTCTTGTGTGTGTGTGTGTGTGTGTGTGTGTGAGAGTAAGTGTGTGTATAGAACAATATATAAGTAAACCAACCCAATACCAACTCAATGAATTAGGCCCAAGTACGAGCCAAAGATTAGAACATCTCAACATAACTGGGGGCCTTCTTAATGTCTATCTCAGTCCTTCTTTCTCTTCAGGATTAGACTCTTCCCTGAATCAAACAATGTAGCTTGAGTTTTACCAATGGTTAATATAATATCCATTATGTATGCTTATACAAATGTATGCCATATTTGGCATTATATTCTTCTAGGCAGTTTGAGTTTTGTAATATATACCCATGTTACTGCCTACAGTTAGAATTTATTTTATATTCATACAATTCTGTTGTAGGATTGTGGATAAATACCACAATTGATCCATTTATACTAAGGTTTTCAATTTGAAAGTTTTATCAGAAGTACAGTTAAGAATTTCTGATTTCTATGCTGGGCATGGTGGTGTGCATCTGTAGCCCAAGCACTGAGAGGCAAAAAGGCCAGGGATCGCTTGAGTTCGTGGTTCAAGACTACCCAGTGCAACATAGCAAGACCCAGTCTCGAAAAAGCAGTCGGGTGCAGTTACCTGGGAGGCTGAGGCTGGAGATCACTTGATTCCAAGGCATCGGGACTACCCCAGGCAACATAGCTAGACCTATTCTCAAAAATAAATAAATAAAAGAAGAATTTCTGATTTCTCTCTTTTCACTACTATAGCATGTCTATATCTGTTAGACTTGTACATAGGAGTCCAATACCTCACTCAGATGTATGTATAGTCAATTTTTGTAGATAATACCAAATACTTTTCCAAAGGGATTCTATCCACTCACATTTCAGCTGTAGAGTCTGAGGATTTTGTTCGCTCCATAAACTTCCCAAACTTTAGCGTTGCTGGTCTTTTAAATTTCAGCCATTTTGGTGAGTGTGTTCTTATCTCACTGTGTTATTTTAATTTTCTTTTTCTTAATAACCAATGAGGTTATATCATTTTTCCAAGGTTTCTTGGCCATTAAATGGCCTCTTTTGTGAAATATCCTTGTGTATTGCTCATTGAAAAATAGTTTTTATTTCATACTTTATTTACTGTTTACTTTTTATTGGTTTATAAAAGTGCTCCCTTTATTCTAAATGGAAAATTTTTTCAGCTGTCGGAGTTGTCACTCTCCTCCCACTCTGTGGGTTGCCTTTCTGGTCTCTTCAAAATAGAATCTTTGGACGAATAGAAGTTCATATTTTTCATCTAAATCAAATATCAATCTTTCCCATGATTCATATTTTTTGTGTGCTAAGAACTCTTTTCAAGTCCAAACATCATAAAGACAGTACCCTGTGTTATTGTCCTTGCTTTGCAATGTGTCCAGATCTTTTAGCTCAGAAATTCATCTGAGATGATAGAAATTAAATTTCCGTTTTTCCTTTTCCACATGAACTGACCCAGTACCATGTGTCAAAGACCATCTTTTCCCATTTCTCTGTGATGTCACCTTTGTCTCCAGGCATGTGTCCATTTGGATGTGGTACGTCTTTGAGATCGCTCCCACCCCCACTCCCACCCCTCTAGTCTTGCCTCAGG
>PVHY01022472.1:0-22357 GCA_004024945.1 Uropsilus gracilis
GAGACTTAGGAGTCCTATCCTGCGATGTTCCATGGCCAGACCTGGAGCACAGCACTATCAGATGAGTACCATGCTGACACAGGGCATATGGATCCTGCTGGGAAGCCTGGCTAGGTGCAGTCAGTTACAAGCTTGTCTGAGACACCAGCGGCAGGTGAGGTCACTGTCTGCTGACCCAACACTTGATTCCTGGAATGAGCCTCCACCCTGCAACACCCTACTGAGGAATAGGGCGGCTATGATCAGCCTCTGTGGGGTTGTTACCTCAAGTGAACACCTCCCCATAGGAAAGCCTGAAGACAGCAATATCAGTGGACACTGGAGGCCCTGACAGAGGAGGCAGTGTGATCTCCCACCTCAACCCTCCTTCCTTAGGATGTGCAGACCTCAGAGTACGTGTTAGCTGAAGTGAGAGAGGACAGTGTGACATCAGGGCACCTGTAGGTCCCTGGCAGGTGGCCTGTCCAACTCCTGTCTCCATCTTCCTAGCATACTAATACCTCAGGCCCCAGGTACCCTGAGCGGTGACAGGGCTGACAGTCCCACCCAAAAACATTCACAGGGGAACATGCAGATGGGATTTACATAAACAGAGATTAACGACAGAGGAGTTAAATATAAAGTAGCTTTGGAATCAAAGACATCAAAGGTCCCTGGGGCAGGACCTGGGTTGAGTTAAATCTTTGTTCTTCTAGTCAGCCTCCATCTTCTCCATCTTATCCTGTCCTGGGTGAGACCAAGGTCCATGGTGAAGAGGTCTTACAACCTGGGCCATGAAGGGAGGTGAGCAAGGAGCCAGGGACACAAGGGAGGTGCCAGCAGAGGGGATGGAACCAGCTTCGCATTGGTGCCTGTGACAACCACAGGAACAGTTTGACTGATGAGGTGAGACACTAGACTAGGGGGCCTGGGTCCCCATGCTACTCTTCCTGCTGCCCTGCTCCCAGGACTTCAGGGAGGTGATGTGTGACTACTTGGGCTAGAACCTGCTGTTCTGCAGCAGACCTTGTGGCTGGTCTGACTACAGTCCCCGGACAGGCCAGGTGAGGTAGTTTCTACAGGCACATGGAAGGTTCCAGAGCTCTGTCATTCACATTGCAACCATGAGGAGCTCAGGACCAGCCACACTTTTTAAAAAATTAAGTAAAAGTAATAGATAATAATTTGGTACTTCTGAGTATCAACAGATACAACTGTGAAGTGAAAGCTCTGAGGCAGTGAGGACAGGGTGGGCAGGGGATGTTTTCCAGGGTGTCTGGGGAACTTCCAGTGTGCTTAGGCAACTAAGAGTTTTCATGTGTAATTTTAGAAGTTGGGAGTAGGGTGAGCTAAGTCCTGACAGGCTGCCCAATTAAGGACTAGCAGGGTCCAGTCCCACTCCAGGAGGAAGGCTGTCCTTCTCACTGCAGAGGCACCACCATAACCTCACCCCCCCCCCGGCCTGTGCTTCTTCTAACACACCAGGTCTCCTCATCCTCCCTCTCTAGCCTTTCTTCCTCCTCCCACTCTGAAGTTCCTTTTCAGTCCTCCAGTCCCAGCTGATCCACTCTTTGCTACAGCACACCCCTGGCACCAGGCTTCCACCACCCACCTTGCTCCAGACCCACTACTACTCTGGGCACATGACAAAATACTCAGCCTCCTCCTAGTGGGTTCCCAGAGCCCAGGCACCACCACAACAGGAACCCAGGCTTTTCCTGGATCCTAGCCTGGGTGGAAGGGACTCCTGTTTGAGACATTTCTGCCAGTCATTACTGGGACCCAAAAGGTCTACCAGGTCAGGAAGATCATATGGAGAACCCCAAGTTGAGCCCCCCAGCTAAAGGGCAGCTCTACTCTTCCTAGAGCAAATTCATGACAGCCCAACACGTGTACAGCACTGCTTCTGCCTACAGCTGCCAACTCCCCTGGGGCTCTGCCACTCCATCTGCAAAGTGGGACCCAATGTCAACTTCCAGGACAGAAGCCAGTCAAGTCTATCCACAAAGAGCATAGGTCAGGATCCCAGAATCACCATTTGGGTGACCTTGGATACACAACCAAATCTTTGGCCTCTCAGTTTCCACAACTGTAAGATGAGGGAAGTAATCAGATACCCTGGTGTACCAGAGAAGTGTTCTAGGGCAGCTGAAATACCACGTGCTGTCATGGACAGAGGCCACAAGGTCCTCCCAGGATTGGGTACAGGGGTACAACAGCCTCACTGGTCACAGAAAGGAAGGAAGACTGGAGGCTGGGTCAGGGGACATCAGTAAAAGGGGCAGCCCCTGGGATCAACCTGAGGCCTTCCCTGTGCCAGATTAGCTCTAGCTGGCACTTTAACTGGGAAAGCACCTAGCATTGTGTCCTTGCCATTCAGACTCCTCAGTTGCGCCAGACATGGAAGTTATGTAGGGTGGGGACAGAGTCTGGTGATAGTAGGGACACTGACTCAGACTTGGGTATAAGTAGGTAGTGCTGGGGAGACTTACACCCCAACCAGGAACTTGGATGGCTTCCGCAGCCCCGAGAGGGCAGGTTAACAGTACTTAGAAAAGGTAGGCTTCTTCCTGAAGTCCAGAAGGAACAGCAGGAATGCCAGTCCCACCAGACCTGTTCTGTAATTAAGCTCATTTCCTGTCGCCCAGACCAGAAGTCAGCAGGCCCCTGATAGTTCTGCATAGACCCTCCTGGGAGGAGGACAAAGCGACACAGTAGGCTGGCACAGTGCCTGCACTAGTTTTCTTGAAAAGGGGGCTTGGTAGCAGCTGAAACAGTCTCCCCCTCCGCAAGGTCAACCCCACAGCCCTGAGCAGAGCAATCCTGTGGGAGGAAATGAGATCATGCACCCAGCTCCAGGCCTCTGACAACAGCCCAACCCCTGGATCCAAGCCCAGCTCCCTGGTCCACAGGCCTCAGCAATCTCTTAACCCAATAGGGGTATGGTACCAGTGTCATTTCACCAGTGTTATCTCCCAGCCCTGCAGGACCCTGGTCACAACTCAGAACCATCTGCCCAATTGTTCGCCTATCAGCACAGAAGGTATGTCTCTCTGAAACCTGGAACAAGGCCCCTTGCCCTTTCCCAGTGAGAACCCAGGTGAGGGAAGCATTCCGATCACAGGGTCCCAAGGTCACGGCCAGGATGTTGCTCATATGGACCACCCAGCCAAGTATGCTGTCCTGTCTGCTGCCGTCCTGTGGTGTTAGCTGTCTACCCTTCTCCCCTCACTGCCATGGCTCTGCTACAAGGGCCCCCTCCACCAGGCCTCTGGGAGAGCCAGCTCAGCACAGTGGTTACCTCCTTCAGCTCCTGGACCACAGAGGTCAGGCGCTCATTCTCAGACTGTGTGTTGGTGAGCACATTGCGCAGTTGTTTCAGCTCTGTCTGCAGCTCCAGAACCTTCCGCACATAGTACTGCTCCTTGGAGGCCGACTCTTGGATCAGACTCTCCTCCCGGCTCTCGCCATCTGCAGCCACCTTCTTGTGGTTTGTGTGCGCCTGTCCAAATGCCTGCAAAGGAGGTAAGATGCCTGTGAGAAGATGCCTGGACCCAAGTGCCATCCATAGCCAGGCACCCTGAGGGGAGATGGATGCCACATGGCTAGTGTGCCAAGCTGTACAGAGAGGGAGCTAGATACGGCCAAGACACCTTAGTGGCATGTGAGACAGGAGGCCCCAGCTGCTATCTCTGCAGTTAGGACCCCTGCCCTGGGGACAAGGTAGGAGAGTCTCCAGGGTTGTATGACCCAACCGTCAAGGAATAAACACTAGAAGCTGTGCACTTATCACCCCTTTCTCCCTTCAGAGTAAGAAAGACACAGGAAGGTGGGTAGCCACCGAGAGGGAGTTTGTCCTTCTGGCTGCTTGATTCTAATACCTCTGTCCACTCTGGAAGAACCCCCATGACCTAGAAAGCTGGGGAGGTTTGTGCCAGGCCACATTGGAGTGTAGAGGGTTGGAGTAGGACCTAGGACTTAGAACCAGCCTAGACAGGCCACCACAAAAGCCTGAGTAAGGAGATCCCACCAGCTTGCCCAGGGCCTGGGTGGAATTGGGAAGTGAAAGTACCAGAAGAGGGAAGACACTGTTACCCCAGAGCAGCCAAGGGTTGAACAACACCATGAGGCACAGATGTGTCCCTTCCCCCCTACAGGGCAGGATGAGACGCTAGAGCCTGTCATAGTGTCATTCTAAGTAGACTTTGGGGGGGGGGGAATCATCTCATTATGGGGTTTCCAGCTCATGGAGGGAACACAATGAGAGGGCTGTCTTTATTTTTTAAAAGAGAAAAATAATTTCCTGCCTTTCACTAGTTTATATGAAGTAAAGGGATTCCACCCCAGGAAACAACTGGGAAACACACACAGCAATAAACATGTTAATGAGCAGGACTGTTTCTGACATATAAAACAAATTGTAGACAGTGACTCATTTCTCTACCAGCAGGGATTGGCTAATAGAGCAGGGTCTGGGCTGGTGCCTTCACCCCTAACTGCTCCCAGCTCTCTCAGTGGAAGACACTGGTCTTTTCAAACCAGCTTTTCAGTTCTCAGCTCAGCTCTGTGATTTCTGTCCTGTCTCCCTTCTCCACCTGGCCCCAAAGACCAGAGCACATATTCTCTTCTGAGCAGGGCCTGCCCACCATGGGAGCTGCCCAACTGGGTAGACATCAGCCTAGGGGAATGGCAGAATATGTGGACTTCCTGGGACATGGAGACCGATCACAGCAGACCAGGGTCTTTCAAACCTGCAGCTGGGTCCAACCAGGCCAACAGAGCAGGCTGTACGCATCAAGCTCCAGCTGGCCCTGGACAGCTCACGAGGCATTGCATCACCATCACAGGGATGCTAAATGCTGTGCACTGCCCCCCCTCCACCACCACCCTAACTCTCCACAAGTTCAGGCCTGCCAGCCTCAGCCTGAATTGTCACCTCCACCCAGTTTCCAGCCTGGGGCCCATGAGCACCTGGACAGTTTTCCAAAGAAAGGATAGAGATGTGACCTCCAGCCAAGATGAGGCTATCATATAGGAACTGGATGTCCTTTCTTGTTGGAAAACTGAAAATAGCTGCAGAATTAGGAGACTACATAAAGTTTTCAGACTACTGGGCACCAGCCAGGTGAAGAGAGGGAGAGCTCAGGTGAGTTCCATGCAGTCATAGTGCAGAGAAGCCAGGCAGGCAGAGGCAGTGGTAACCTGTAGACAAGAAGCCCAGTGAAAGCCTGTGAGAGTCCTGAAGCTGAAAATGGGATACAAGAGGGATTGAGGGGCAATTCCACCACCACAAAGGCAGCAGGTAGAGTTGGATAATGTTCTCTGTCCAACCAACAAAGCTTAAGGGCAAAACCTGGAAGGATCAGGATGTTTCCAAGTAACTTAACTACACCCCAGAACAAAACAGGAGAACACACCCAGGAGTAAAAGCACCAGCTCCCAGCAGGGAGCACTGGCGCCTTGCCCAAAGAGGGGCAGGAAGCCAGTCCAAGAGAACAAGGAGTGTTCAGAGGGACAGTGATAGGGTCCAGTGGAGCAGGACTGGTTTCTAGGGAAAATGCAAAGGATGGAATTCCAATGTGTGAGATGAGAGGTACACAGGATGGGACCCAGGCAGAAGAAAAGATTAGTAAATATGAAGAAACTGCTACAAGACTACCAAAAAGGAAACAACAGGATGGCTTCAAGGAGCCCAGCACACCACAGCTGGAGGCTTCAGGGAGAGATGTGCAGAGCAAAAGTATCCGGCTGGAAAACCTCCAGAGTTGATGGATATCCACAAATACCAGCAACCTGTCAACCCCCACACAAGACATATGAAGAAAATGACACAAAGTTATATCACAAATTGCTTAAAACCAGTGATGCAGAGAAAATACCAAGACCAGCCAGAGGAAAAAGGAGGCACTGACGACAGAAGTAAGGGTCACTAGGAGTTTCTTTGACAGAGGAGCACAGGGGAGGAATATCTTCAGAAAGCAAGAGTGCTCTCAGTGAAAACTGCTCACAAGCAAAGGTGAGAAAGACTCTGTACATACATCAGCTCAAAGAGTTCACCACCAGTGGGACTGCATCACAAAGTTAAATGAAATTGTTCAAGCAGAAGTAAAACAATCCTTAATGAAATCTGGATAAATAAACTAGGAGCAATGAAGACCACTAGCTAGGTAACAGCAATCAGGAAAGGTACTTTCTTCTTATTACTAAAATCTCCTCTTAAAAAAATTAGATTCAATGCAACCCCTATCAAAATTCCAATGGCTTTTTTTTTTTTTTTGCAGAAATAAAATTTGTATGGAATTGCATGGGTCCCAGAAAAGCTAAAATAACCTTGAAAACAAGGTAGGTACTCAAATTCCCAATTTCAGAACTTCATTCAAGGCTACAGTGATCAAAAACAGTGTGGTACTGGACAGACATAAGCACTCCATTAAGCAGAAAAGTCCAGAAGTCAGCAATCCATATATGTGGTCAATTGACTTCTAACAAGGGTACAAACACAATTTAGTAATGAAAGAATAGTTTTTTTTCAGCAAATAGTATTGGGAAAAAAGGAAATTCATGTGTAGTGAAGTTGGAACCCCCACTCCACAGCATACACAATAATTAAAATGGTTTAGAGACCAAAATGTAAGAACTAAAACTACAACTCTCAAAAGATAACACAGAGTTAAATCTTTATGACCTCATCAAAACAACAAAAGAAATGAACTGGACTTCCTCAAATATCCTAAAACTACATATCAAAGAACATTATCTAGTGAAAAGACAAATCAGGGAACAGGAGAAAACATTTTCAAATATTGATAAAGGTCTAGCATCCAGAACATATAAAGAACTCCTACAACTCAACAACAAAGACAACCTAATTTTAAAATGGGAAAGATTTGACTTGACAGCTCCCAAAGCAGACAAATGGCCAACAAGCTTGTGAAAAGACATGCAACATCACTAATCATTAGGGAAATGTGTCAAAACCACAACAAGAGTACCTCACACCCACAAAACAATCGAAAATAACAAGTGCTGGCAAAGATGTGGGAAAACTGGCACCATCACCGATTGCTGAGGCATACAGGCAAATCTTCCCTTAACGCATGTTTTACCAACTGAAGATTTGTGGCAACCCTGCATGGAGTGAGTCCATAGGTGCCATTTTCCCAAAAACATGCTCCCTTCACATTTCTATGTCACATTTTGGTAATAAGCACAACATTTCACTTTTCTATTATGATTATGTCTGTTATGTGATTGATTGTGATCAGTGATCCTGATGTCACTGTTATAACCCTCCACCAACAAAAGGCTCTTGTGATGGTTACCGTTTTTAGTAATAAAGTATTTTTGAATTAAATAATTTCGAAATAAGCAATAAAGTACATCTCATGAGTACATCTCATTATACCCATGGAAAAATTTAACTAATCAGGTGTTTTACATACATGTAATTTACTGTACTTCAGTTATACCTCAATGAAACTGTTTTAGACAACTCAGATGCTTCTGAAGCTTTCTTTCTTCTGGAGAATGTAAATTTGGATGCCATCCCCGTGCTCTCTGCCCCAGTTCACAGGTCAGGAGGCTAAGGGGTTAAAGAAGTAGAGTTGGGGACCTGGTTACTCAGTCACCTAAATTAATGTCTTCTTACCAGAGCATTCTCACTGCACCTTGCACCATCCTATGCACACTGGAGTCATCTCAAAACCTGTTCCATGACCCAGGACATGCTACTGCAGTGGTACTGCCACCCCATAGAGGTGTCCAGCTACCAGCATGTTTGTGTAGCTTCTTGCCTTGTTGGTCACCTCCTGGTCCAGAAGCCCATGGTCATTTGGGGATCCAACCTGGCTCTCTACCTAGTCTTGCCTTCAGACTTCCCCACTGCTCTGGGGAACAAGATGGTGTCTTCCTGAACCTCAGAATGCCATTTGAACATACATAGCAATGCCACTGTGCTGTCCTTTCTTCCACCCAACTCTCAGGGTTGCCATGACTGCAGGTGGGCTGATGCTGATCCTGACATGGTTTTCTGTCTACTGCTCAGAAGCTGCTAGGCCCAGTGATTCCAAGCATAATGTCCTGAAAGGCTTTGTTTCAAGATGGTCTAGCCCCATGTGGATACTACACAAATACTGAGGCCCCTGGAGGGTGGGGGGCATGCTTCAGGCTCAGAGGGGGTAGTTCAAAGAACAGGGTTTCAAAGTCAAGCATGGTGGGCAGGGCAACCACAGATGAGAGAGCAGTGTAGTGTCAGGACACTTGCAGAGGATGGGGGAAGGCCTGGACAAAGAGGCCCAAGCAAAGGGCTGGCTGGGTACAGGAATGAGACCTAGGGACATCCCTATGCGGCAAGGTGGTAACAGTGCTTCCAGATGCAGAGGTCTCCCCACATACTCCCTATGTGTCACACACATATCCTGTACCTTTGCTGGGGTATCTGCTGCTTGGTCCAATCTACCCCTCTTCTCTCATCCCCAGGAGCAAAGGCTGCCCCTCCCTGAAGATATTCTATGTCATGTTCCCAGACTCAACCCTTGGGGTGACCAGTGTTGCCCATGGGCATGCCCAGTCCATCCCTGGATGAGAACTACTTGATTGAGTTCAAGAATCCAATCCCAAAAGAATTGTGGAGTGAGAAGACACCCCGGGGATGGAGGTCAGAACAGGAAGGGCGGGAGGCCAGGGCTGGGCCATCCAGATAAAAAAATGAGTAAAATGTTATCTACATGATAGTCTGAAAGTGACTATAGCCCAGCTCACCAGCACCTCTTCGCCACTTAGTACTCACTTCCTGTGGCATGTAGGTTGGTAGGGTAGGGATCTGCTGGATAGAGCTGCTCCAAGTGAGGGAAGACATGGCACAAGTGCAGCAGGCCAAGGGGGCTGGGAGACCTGGGTCTTAACACTATAGTCTTGGTGCCCTGGACAAGAAGCCCTCTCCCCCAGGCACCCTCTAGGTAGGAGAGCAAGGTATGAGCACTGTGACACCAGCTGCCTCAGTTCAAGTCCCAGCTGTGAGTTCCTTTCCTGGCTTAGTCCCAGCTGTAAAGTGGGTTGTTTGTGTGGAATTGTGAGCCCAGTATGGAGGCAGGACCCAGACCCACAAGTGAGACAAACCATATCAAGTCCATTAATTAGGAGAGACCCTGGGTGAGCATCTGGGCCCCCATCAAGAGGACAATGTCTATACAATGTACACAGACCTACCATATCTGACACACTCAATGGGAGCTTGGACCTGACCCCATCAGGGTCTGGCTCCCTGGAGAAGACCCTGTACCAGCAGGATAGAAACAGCAGTGGGAGCCAGCGCTGCAGGCAGGGCTGCTCCAGGCATCCTTCTTCCCAGACCGGTCTGCCCTCTGGAGCAGTAGGCGGAACACTTGTCACGCCAGGAGAGCTGGCTTCAGCATTCCAATGAGGTAAAGTGCCAGTCCAGGAAGTAGTTTTCACAAGGAAGCTGAGATTTGAGATTCTCAACTCTTCTAATGCTGGAATTCCTGAGCTGACCCAGACTTACTCATTCCACAGGTCTCACTATTCCCTCAAGAGCCATCAGCCTGCAGCAGGGTGGTGCCTTCTGGAACGAGGTGGCTGGGCATCCCAGGAATTCTGAAGCTGTCAGCTGCCATTCTGGTCCTTCTGTTTGGCTCCTTGCCAGGGTCCTGGGCCAAGCCAAAAAGGTCTGACCCTCTTTGTTCTTAGGACCAGAGAGGGGAGTTAGTATACACCCCCACTTAGCACCCTTTCGGTTAGCTTGACAAGGACCTTTCCAGGGGACTTTCAGCACTTGTCAGTTTTCAGCAACAGCACTTACTAGCTTCCCTAAAACCTGGGCTTAGGTGTGGGCTGGTAGTTAAGTCACATACACTGTTAGGTCCCAGGAATCAATTCTAGAGCCTGCAGCTCAAAAAGACAATTGGACCTCAAATTCTGGCACCCGGGGAAGGACAGGACAGACAGAATCATTCCTCCCTTGTCCACCACTGTCCTTGATTGACTGGTGATGGTCGGGACCTTGTCTATCCCTGGACTAGAGTGAGGAGCTCCTGAAGTGGCACCTTTTCCTGTTTAGACATCTGCCTTGGCACAAGTGTGTGCAGGAACTCTTGGGGGCAAAGCTGGGACACTGGGCAGCTGGTGCTCAGGGAGGAATGATTCCTCACAGCCTCCAACTCCTCAATACTGTGCACTGGTGCCCACTGCACCTCCAGCCCAGGCCCAACACAGAGCAGAGTGCTTGCTATCCTGCAATTGTTTGCACCTGTCCCACAGAAGCGCCATGCAGCCTTGGGAACTGCATAGGAGGGAGAGAGCTGATCAGGAAAGAGGAAACAGCATTTCAAGTCTAAGGCTGACGGCAGTCTATGTTCTGATTGACGAATTTCCTCAAAAAATCGGTACATGCAAGCCACAGGGCTTTCACCACCGGTTTGAGCCAAAGTGGATCTGGCTTCTCCGAGGATGGGAGAGAAAATAAGTAGAGCCTATAATGCAGCGCCCACATAGTTCTGTACTAGCCCTTCAGCACAAGACCAATTCCACAGGGTTTCATCAAATGCAAGATGTGGCTCAGGCCTGCAAAGCGAAGACGGATACAGGCTTGACAAAGTCATTGATTAACCCTAGCAACCTGGAATAAACAGCCTCACACAAAATACTTAATGACTGGCACACAAGAATGTGTCAGAACCAGATGAGGAACTAGGGGAATTTAGCAACAGGTAAATAAATCACAAACAAAAGGAGCAAACAACAGGATTCAGGGCACATCTTAAAAGCCAGAGTATCCTCCTAAGAAAGCAGTTGACAACAGGATGGGGTGACATCACAGGAATGAAAAAGGAAGGAGCTCCACAAGAATGTTGTGCACTACAGCGGAACAAAATAAAACATTTCAGTTTTTCTGTAAACCTGAAACAGTTCTAAAAAATGAAAGCTATCAAAACTTTATCAACACACACCCAAACACATTAGAATTGATCTCTTAAATAATGTCTATATCAGACAGCATAAAACAACAGGAAACTGAACAGACAAAAAAATAGAAACATCCCTATCAAAACTTGGGGATCATTGCCAAGGCGGTACTGTGCTAAGGGAGGGGTTGCACTAAAAATACACACTAATGACAAAAAAAGAAACACAAACTGAACAAAGCATCAAGGCACAAGTCACAAAAGAGAAGTGATACAACAAGAACCCAAAACAAGGAAAAATACAAAATCTAATTAGTGTACTTGTTCAACTTGTAATGACTTCATCCAGACTGCTGGTCTGAGTCAAGTACACTCTTAAACCAGGAGCCATAGCCCATGGCCATGCACCCTACTCATCTGTGGACCCCCTAATCCCCAACCCACCTATCACCCCGTTCACCCACACTGTCCCCTGTGCTCCCTTGGACAATGTGCTGAGTGGCCCACAGGGGTAGTTTCCCAGGAACCTCCAGGGAGGGGTGCCTAAGCTCCCACACAAGGACAAAACCTGAAGGGCTGCACAGAGCCCTATGTCATCTCTGCAGTTCCCATCAGGGCACATTTCAGGGCAAGGGTGTCACCAGAGGTCAAGGGAACCTCTCAGGGCCCATGGAGATAGCAGAGGATGGAAGTAAGAGTGCCTTGTGTTACCAGGGGTCCACCTACCTTCTGTGCAGAAATTCTTCATTCCATACCATCTTAGCACCAGCATGCCACCATTTCAGACTCAGAGTGGGGCTGGGGTGGCACGGAAGGTGTGGGAGGAAGGGCCTGAACCCCCAAGATACACAATTTAGGCCAGAGTAGCAATGGACAGTGGCTCCTCACATGGGGAAGACAGGACTGGCCTGAAGGAACTTGAGTATCAGTGGGCCTGAGATGCCCATGCCTGGCACAGGGTTGCTCCTCTTCAGGGTTTGCAGGGCTACAACAGACCTGGCAAGTGACAGGTGTTCAGTAAGTTCTGAGGACCAGAAATGGTGACACTGCAAGGTACTGACAGGCCCATACAAAAAAATGGGTGGACAGGGAGAGCAAGTCTAGGGTGTGGACATGGGGTCTGCTCCCCTCCCCTGATCCCTCCATGATTCAGAGCAGTAATAGCTCCCAGGCTCAGTCCTCTATCTGGGTCTGTCTTTACTTACACACACCTCCAGAGAAGGACAGCTAGAAGTTGGCCAGGGAGCACCAACACAGAAGGGCCCTCATAAGAGCATAGGGACAAGGGCCTGGGAAAGAGTGATACAGATAAATCCTGTAACCATGGGGTAAACAGAGAGCAACACTTGACCAAGATGAACAAAAGAAGGTTCAGACACCTAACTGTGACGGGGAGTTCTGAAGTTCATCTTACCACTGGGATCCTTTTGGAGGCATTAACACTCTTGAGGTGTGAATGCCACCCTGGGACTGATTTAATTAGTCTGGATGTGACCCGGGTTTGGGGATTTTTGAAAACTCGCCATGTGGTTCTGGCACATGGGAAAGGCATTACCCTGGAATTCAAGTCAGTGAAGAAATTGGTGACAGACCCATTTTCTGCCTAGGTCTCCGTAGAGCTGCCAAGCACCCAAAGGGCAACTGTGTAGCTTCATAAGAGACCTCACCCCAGCACCCTCCATCAGCTCCTTTGCCCAATCCCACCATGTGGAGGCTCCAAGAGGAACCTCATATCCCTCCCACTTCCCTGTTCAGAAGTGTTTCCTGGTATTTTTGGAGAAACCACGTAAGCCTGTCTACCACCCAAGAAAATATTTGCCCTTTTTTCTTCTATCCCACAGCTGAGCAAACTGAGAAACGGGGTTTCCTCTTGTGAAGACTCCTGTGGAAGACCTTTTCCTGGGAATGGGGGTAGGGGAGGAGAACTGAAAAGTGTAAGCACACCTGTACACATCTTACCTGGGAGACACCTTTTACTCACCCAATCACATCCAATAGCCCAGTCCTGTCCAGAACCCCTAAGGCCCAGGATCTCCCATCCTGCTATGTGGTTTCTGGCCTCAGTTTCCCTTTGGAGCACCTACGTGCTGCCTCAGGAAATCTGAAAAACCAGATCTAAGGGTCTGTACCCCAACAAGAATGCACTGGGGCTAGTGTGGTTTCATCCCCCCCCAATATGCATCTCATCTGCCCATGTCTGTGCCATCACCAACCCTGTACCCTAAGCTGGGCCACATACAAATGCTAAGCTGCTTTTAGAAAACTGGGAATCCAGTCCTGGGTAGAAGGGATTTAGTCAGAATTGGGTGCCATTTAGAGCAGATTAAACCCTAATTGCCCTACTGTTGGTAGACAGGCTTCTGGCCAGATGAGCTTTATGGCTGGTAGGTGTCCCCATGGACCTTGTTTTCTCTGCCCACAGACACACAGGCAGCTCTGGGGCCTGGAGACAAGCCTTTATCCTCCATGGCAGCTGGCTGTCCAACACAAACCTCCATTCAAAGGCCTGCAGTCGGGCAGCTGTCCAGTTCCACATGCGTCAGGCTGAGGGGGATGTTTGGTGGGCAAAGCAGCCAGAAAATGCCAACTGGAGCCTCGAGTGGCTTGTAACAGTTTTCTGCTCATGTCATCTCTTTGCTCAGTATGTCTCCCACTGCCAGTCTTGTGTAGGGAAGGGATGCCAGCAAATCTCACAGTCAGCAAGTGACAGGAGAATAGCTCAGGCTGTGTCCCCACAAGGCCCCTGGTCCTATGGTGTCAGGGATAAGACTGAAGTCTACAGAGAGGTGGATGAACTATGATGATATTCATGTTTGGGTATGCCAAGAAAGGCACGGATGGCCCTGAGAGCAGCTGCTGCCAGGTGAGAAAGGAGAGGAGTCAGTTTTTCTGAGAGGTCACAGGGTCCTAAACCACTATGTGGCTTTCTGTGACAGTTGTCCTGACAGGGCCAGCCCCACATGCCCTGAGAGACACAAGAACATTGCTCTCCCTAGGAAGCAGGGAAACTTGAGGTTGGGGCAGTATGGTAAGACCTGATTCAGTCATGTGTCTGCTCTCCAGCCTCTGCTTCTGCCTCATATTTGAGCTTACTAGGGATTCCTGAGTTATGCTACAGCCCTACATGCCCTCTTGTAGAGATTACCTAGCCATTTCATAGGCAGTCACAAGGCAGCATCAAGTGGTAGTAGCCACTGTGCAAACTGTAGTCAAAGGAAGTTGTGATGCAGGCCATTCCCTCTCCAAGCCTGGGTCCTGAAAACAGGCAGACTCCTCTATGTCACCAAAGACATGCAGACAGGAAAAAATAAAAACATGTGGGATGAAGCTCAGCTTCATGTGTCATCAAGAAAATGCAGATTGAACAGATTTGCACTACAGACCTACTAGAATAGCTAAAATTCAAACCCTGACAACACCCAAAACTGGTGAGCATGTAGAGAACAGGAACTCTAACTTGCTGCTGGTGGGACTACAAAATGGTAGTAGGTAACCACTTTGGAAGACAGTTTGGTAGCTTCCTACAAACTAAACTAAACACACACTCACCATATGATCCAGCAACAGTGTTCCCAGGTATCAAATAGGTTGAAAACTTACAACCACGGGTATAGGGATGTTTACAGTAGCCTTAATAATAATAGACAAAACAAGTGTGATGGCGTGCATCTATAATCCAAGTGCTGGGAGGCAAGAGGCCAGGGATCGCTTGAATTCGTGGCTTCGAGACTACCCTGGGCAACGTAGCAAGACTTAGTCTCAAATAAAATAAAATATAATAATAATAATAATAGACAAAACAGGAAGCAAACAAGATGCCCAGTATGAATGGATAAACAAGCTTTAGTACATCCACATAATGAAATAAAATTCTGTGATTAAAAAAAAAAAAAAGCAATCAAACACAAATTAACAGAAAGACAAAAATTAATCTTAATGTTGCTAAGTGAAAAAAGCCAGTCTACAAAGAATTCCAACTACGTGATGTTCGGAGTGACAGTATCTGACAATAGCTCAGGTTGTGCCCCTACAAGGCCCCTAGTCCTACAGGTGACAATGTCTGAGAGATAGTGGAAGATCAGTGGTTCCCAGGGGTTCATGGGGGAGGAGGGGGTTTGAATAGGTAAAGGCTGTGGAACAATTCTGTACAAGGTAAAGGTAGATAAAGGACACTATACATTTGTCAAAAACCAGGGAACTTCACACTACAGAGACTGAACCTTAATGTATGCAAAAATAAATAAACTAGGAGGTTAGGGAAGCTCAGAATGTGGTAAAACTGCTAACTATATCACAAATGGCTGAAACCACCTCAATGGAAGAAAGGGGGGGAGGAGGAAGAGGCTAACCTAAGTAACCGGAAATAAGTGACAAGTGACCAAACACACAGAAACTACATGTAAGCATGTTCAACTACATGTTCTAGTTGAAAATGGTGTTTTCCAAGGGTAGAGGTCAAATCCTGATGCCATGAACATGTGTGCTGCAGTCTAGTAGTCACTGCAGTGGGTAAGGAGCCAGGTGTGTCTCTGTTGAGTAGAAGGCTACAGAGAAGCAAGGGGAGGAGGTGGAATAATCTGTGAGGTGATGGAGCAGAACTGGAGAACACAGCATAAATTTATGCTTGACATACATACAGGTGGTTACATAAAGGAAGTGCACAAGCACAGGCGAGTGGACACAGGGGTATCTGTGCTGTGTAGGCCAGGAGCAATGAACAAAGAGCACCCAGATCTTGGCTTCTAACACCAGTCCCCAATAAAGGAACCAGAGCTCCTTGGAGAAACAGCTGATCCTAAGACTGGAGCAGGAAACCCACAGGATGACGCTGGAGTATCCTGTACTGCAGCAAGCGAGGAGGTGCTCAAAACAGGAGGGAGAGAGAGGGGAAGGAAGACAGGAAGACAGGAAGGCTGGAAGGAAGGAAAGAAAAGGAGGAAGGGGAAAATCACAACGATAGGTACATCAGGGGGCACAGATATTAGCTCAGCGATTGTAATCAATGTGCTGCACTAACTTAATAATAAAGGGGAAATGGCTGCTGGGCACACAGAAACTCTCTGTACTATCTTCACAATTTTCTGTAAATCTAAAACTGGTATAAAGTAGTTTATTTTAGGAAATTCAGAAAAGACGGCACAGTTTTGCAAGTGTAAATAGCTGAAAGCACAGAAGCACAGATGCTATAACATGCAGAGAACTTCATCTTGACGAAGGGCTGAGGTAGGCCAGTGGGTACAGTACATCAGGAGGGGAAAATGGCATGGGGACTGTTGGGGCAGGTTCTGTTTCATTCTGTGTTATATGAGGACAAAAATCATTCAATACCAAACTCTCCTTACATTCTTGTTTTTCCTTCAGGTATCTATCACCTGGAAAACAAATTCATATTTGCGGAACAAGTATCACAGTTAAACCAACTACTTCACAGAAGAAACAAATCAAGCACACATCATTTTGCCCTCACTACAGAATTACACCTAACCCCACAGATTAACACTGCAAGCCCAGGCTCTGCAGCAGGTGAGAAGTGATGGCAGACAACCCCCCTTTCCTTTTACTTTCCTTCCTTCCAGCCTTCCTGTCTTCCTGCCTTCCTCTCTCTCTCCCTCCTGTTTTCAGCACATCCTTGTTTGCTGCAGTACAGGATACTCCAGCGTCATCCTGTGGGTTTCCTGCTCCAGTCTTGGGGTCAGCTGTTTCTCCAAGGAGCTCTGGTTCTTTTATTGGAGAGTGGTGTTAGAAGCCAAGATCTGGGTGCTCTCTGTTCATTGCTTCTGGCCTATACAGCACAGAAGACCAGTGTCTTCTATGACCACCTCAGGACACAGTTTCATGGACTCCATCCTGCCTTGCCTGGTAGTCCCATCTCTCATTCCACTTTCAAAGGAAAAGTCTGACACAGACAGGCAGCCACACTGGGCCCTATCTAAGTATGGGATGAATGAAGAGGTCACACACTGGACACCAGACAATATGGGGTCCTGGGTCTGGGAGGACCTTGTCCATGAGAGCCTGCAGTGGAGAAGTGGATCTAACTGTTGTCAGCTGCTCTAAACTGACAAGGGAAATCTGATCTCATTCCTCATAGGAATGGGCTGGGATCCCTGAGGTGACAGGGAGGTCCAACAAAAGTGCTCTGTGGAAACAATCTTTGAAGTGCCTGCTCACAATGATCTGCACCATATTCACCCATGCTGACCTGATGGACTAGAAGCCTATGCCAAGCCATAGAGTGCCAGAGGGCCCAGGTGGAACATCATCCTTCTTTGGAGTCTGGGACAGCCCAAATAGCACCCCCTCTCCTGCCCAGGCCACAGGTTCCCAGCACTGATTGTGGGAAAGCAGCTCTACCACATGTCAGCCCCATGTTCTGGGCCCTGCATGCAGGGTCACCCCAGGCAGATGTCACCAGGTGACTTGAATATTGAGGAGCACAGGACTCATGGCGTAGGCCCTAAAGGAAGAAACGGTACAAGGATGCATCGGTCTCAGGTTTTTTGTTTTCAAATGTAGAAGAGATAGTAAAGACTGTTATGGGACCCTCTCTCTCACACACACACACTTTATAGGAAGAAAGAAGGAGAGTGTCCAGCAGTGAGGACAGTGGGCCATGTGACCAATGCCTTCATGTGTCCCTCTAGTCAGTGCATACAGGGTTCACTAGACTGCAGGTTAGTGCACATATCCAGCCTGGAAATGTCCCTGGGTCTTGAGCTTCCAGTCCCAGCTAGTACCTGTGCCAAGTTCTAAATGGTCTCCGAGCAGCAGAGGGCTCCCCAAAGGCTTTGCCAAAACTAGGACTTGTCCAGTTGGGAGCAGAGTTGACACTGAGGAGGCCCTCTATCTCTACCACCATCCTCTTAGAAGGTGCATGCTCTTCTGACTGACCTCTGGGGCTTCCACAACTGCACAACAGACCTAAGAAGGAAATGCCACAGGGCTAGTGTAAGCTTGGGAGGCTATAGTGTGAGCAGGTCATCTACAGAGTGAGATAAGGGGTCATGGTCCTACACTGTAAGACCAAACCGGCTTAGGGTCATAACTTCTTTGCAAGGAGCATACAAGACATAGACCTAAGAACACTGTCCCTCTTGGACTGAGCTACTCACACTCATCCCTATCTGCTACTCCACAAATGCTGGAGAAGACTAGCAGAGGAACTATTAAGGGAACGAAGGAGACTGAGTAGCCGCTCCCAACAGCCCTGCCCCAGCCTTAATGGCGCCAGTTGAAAACTCGGGTGCAGGTGAGTCTGAAGAGAAGCAGCCAAACCTTGAAGGGCAGGTGGAGTTCCAAGAGTGCAGGGAGAGGCGGGACAATGAGTAGAGAAGGCAGCATGCCCAGCCATGACACTCAGCAGTGTTCAAACTCCTGCTATTTCCCCGGGGTATAGACACACTACAGACATGGCCCTGAGGTGACACAAAGGCAGCCAGAATGTCCAGACCTAAGTTTCAACTCTCTGGGTGGAGCTAAGACAGTACTAAGACCCCTGCTCCTGCAAGCTGCAACTGAGAATAGAGTAATAAGATGTCCTGAAGTCATTCAGAAACACCATGTGGCTGACTAAAGTTAACATGATTCTCCTCCCCACTAAGCCAAGGAAGGCAAGAGCACAGTGCACTAGAGAAAGACAGAACTAGAGGGTCAGCACTGATATCTACCTGCCCACCACAAATGGGTTAGTAGGCTTCCCTCCCTCAGTCACCTACAATGCTGGGAAGGGGTTACTATGCTACAGGCACCCACTGTAGCATAATTTGCTAGTAACCAAACCCACCTTAGTTCAAGAAATGAAGTTGAAAGATTGTTCACCTTTCTATAAAAGGGGGGGGGGGGGAAGAACCAACAAATATCATCTTAAATCTAATAAGACCTAATATTTTCAAGTATGATACTGGCCAAAACTAATTAGGTTGACAAGAGCCTGTGCTGGCATGAGTGAGTGACCTGGGGCACATTTTCTTGTAACATCTACTGAGAATCTGACACACCTTCCTCTAGCTTCTGCAGGGACATCCCAGTGAACCATCTCACCCCACCCATAACAGAGAAACTCAAGTTCAGGATGGTGGGGAGGATGTGTGCCAGGCCAAGTGGACAATGCATGTGGGAGCCAGGAGGTGACATCAAATCAAGAATGCAGACACCTAAAAACACCTGCAGACTGATATGCCTCCTTTGTAATTCCCCAGGGACCCCCTATCTAGACAGAAAAAATTGAGCCAAGATTCCTGTAGCACCCAAATGTTTGTGTCTGTGATGGCAAAGAGTTGACAAGTGAAAGGTTCCTAAATAAAGACTAGTTCCATCAGCGACATCCAATTGTTCTCACAATGGAGAAAAAGATGTGAACACAGAAGGGGACTGTGTGTGTATGCACTGCCAGGGGCCTCAAGACACACCATGAGGCTTTTTAAAGGGAAGGTGGTGCCTGCTTCTGAGTTACAGAGAAGCTAAGCCCCTTGGGAGCCCGAGGGTACTCCTATTCCATATTTTCACAACCCTCTTCCTCCATCTCAATGCATCCTCCTACACACCAAGATGGGACAGACTGGCAAAAGGGATTACTTCTTACTATCTTGTAGCTCCACCATTTAATGTATACCCTCTCAGCCATTTACTGTTGCTAACCAAGTACCTGTTCTGTCAGGCAGAAATGTAAACACCTGGTGGGATTATTCATTCTCTCTGCCTCACTATCAGAAGGGGACCCCACTGGTTTTCTCAGTGAAACATGAAAGCTCTAGATAGTCCAGGCACCTGACCAAAGCTGGCTGGAAGCAGAAGGTGGGTAGTGAAAAGCCCAGACCAAGGCTAAAGAGCCTAATTGGACAAGGATGAGTCAGGTGGAGTCCTGCACACTACCCGCCATGCCAGGCCCCTTCAACCCTCACACCAACCCTTTCTGAATGGGTAACGTTGCATTCCCACTTTGTAGAGGGAGAAACTACAACCCCTACCCATAGTCACATTACTTATCAAAGGACAGGACCTGGGTCCAAGCCTAGATGTTCCATCCAGAAAGCACTTTCTCTCTCCCTACTCTTCACTATAGAACTGGGGAGTCAGCATTAAAGAAAAGCTGGTGTTGAGGTCCTCCAAGAAAACCACTTCAAAGGGCCGCTCAGTTCTTTCTCTACCAGGCTCTTAAGCAGATCGGCAGCTGGTCCACTCAACCTTGGGTGGACATCACATAGGAGAAGAGAAATGTCCTTTCTGACAAACATTCACAGACCTGTCACCCTTCTGCGGGAAGAGCCGGGAGGACAGCCAGGACAGGAAGTGGACAGGAGGAGCACCGCATCCCTAACAACCACAGTGGTGGTGAATGAACCTAGCCTTTCGGGAGGGGGCAAAGATTCCTGCCGGCTCGTTCAGGCCTGCGGAGACTAGGAAGACACTGACATCTCTGAAAGCAACTGCTCCCAGACGCAGAGATCTGACAGAATGTGATGGAGAACCAAGCTTGCCATTTCCCAGCGGGTCACCGCATCCATCCCACGCCTCCACCCCCACCCTCGGGAACCAAACACCATAGCGAGTAACATCCTCCTTTCCAGACACCTGCCTACGGAGCAGGCTGGCATGGCCCCATTCGCGACCCTTGCCCACAGAGGCCCAGACTCTCGCACGCGCCGCTCACCACCCAAAGGCCCACGCAGAAGGTCCCGACCCGCCCAGCCGTCTGATCCTGGGCTGATGTGCATCGGCCGTGGGTCAGCTGAGGCAAGGGGTCACCGGGGGTCCGTTAGGCCTGGGTGATGAGTTCCAGGGGGGTGGGCCGCGGTTCGCGTCACTCACCTCCTTGAGCTGCTCCATCTCGCTGCGGATGGCCTCATAGTCCACCTCGAGCTCCTCGAACTGCAGCTTGAGCTGATGCTTCTCTTCGAGCACCGCCAGCCCATACTCTGCCGCCTGGATCTTCTCGCGCGTGGTCTCGGCCAGCTCGTGGGACAGCCGCTTCACCTCCGCACGCAGCCACTCGGGTTGCGCCTCCATCACCAGCCGCGCATACTCTTCTTCTTCTGACGGCGCCGACATGGTTGCCGCGGCTGGGATCCGGCTGAGCTCAGGCCGGCTAGTCCGCCGCCACCGCCCCGCCCGACGGCCCCCGGGCCGCGCCGCTGCAGGATTAACGCGGGGGCTTGTGGGCCTGAATCCACCCGAGTGACTACAGCGCCCGTAGTGCCCAAAAGCTGGTGCCTACACGTGATTGGCCCGCGCCTTTAGCTGGAGGTCCCTTTCGTCGCCTTCACTTCGGCCACCGCTTCCCGAAGGATTGTGGGGGTTGTAGTCCTGTCTGCATGCCGACTACAGAGCCCATAGTGCCCAGAGCCGTCAGTCCCTATCCGTGATTGGCCGGCGCCGCAGATGCTACAGAGCTAGAAAGACATCTTCCGGTCTGTGCCGGCCGGCTGTCCGCGTGCAGCACCCAGAACCCACGCTCAGGCGGCGATCATCAGTGAGGCGGCGCGGACGGCGCGTGCGCACCGAGGCTCCAGGCTCCTGTTGTGCTCTGTCCCAGACGGTGCAGATTACTGTTACTGTGATCTGGGGACACGCCACCTACGTGGGGGACACGCCAGCTACGTGAGGGCCGCGACGCCCCCTAAGCATTGAGTGTCGGGGGGCTTCCTGAATGAGGCGTACCTGTCAGATAGTGACCGGGACCACTTCCTCCCCTACCCCTCCCGCGTATTCCTGGACCCCCCAGCCCCTTGGGCGTCAACCACTTTCCGGCCTCCCAGTTTAGGTTAACTCGCGTCTGGATTAGAGCTCCTGTTTCTCCTCATGACCTCCAACGCACCGAAGGTGCTATCCACACCTGGGCTGGGTGAGGTAGCCTTGGTGGTCAAGACAACACAGACTACCAATATCCCGTCCTCAATGTCAGCCCACTGTCTTTAATATCTCTTTACAAAATGAATGATTATACTGTCTTCTGTTTCCATCATTCTCCACTTACTGGATTTGTACTTAACAAATTTGTACTTAGCTTTGTTCATTGATGGTATGGATCCGTGGATTTTATTTTACTCTTCCTATCTTCTTCAGTGTGCACATGGTAGCAGATTTGGCTAGAGGGACCTGTTTCTTTTCAACCCATCAGAATTTGTAAGCACGTCCTTACTTTCTAGAACAAGTTGTTACAGGATCGTCCTACACTGTTCCCATACCTGAAATCAGCCATTTCTCCCAGGAGCTGTCATTCCTTTCAGTGGTTTAATGCTGAATTTGCATTGAAAGAATGTGTCATAATTTCGCTTGTGCAATTAAAAAATACTTTTTGAGGCGTTCAACCATAGTGGCATTGGATACCTAAGAGACCTGGTTTGCCTGGGACTGCCGGCTTTACACTGAGAGTCCCAACTTACAGGCAATCCTTAGCCCAAGGTACACAGTTTAGTCTAGTAGAGTTTCAAAAGAAAAGAAGAGAGAGAGAGGGAGGGAGG
>PVHY01022473.1:0-22356 GCA_004024945.1 Uropsilus gracilis
GGGGGGGTGAATCCTGGTATTACAAAGACATGAAATGTATATATATATAAACTATTTGATTATAAAAAAATTTAAAAAAAATTAAAAAAAAAAGAATTAATACTGAGTGATTGCAATGAAATTTGTGGTTTTAATATGCTGGCTTATTAGCTAACAGAAAGTTGTCTAAATAAATTTATATAGAACTGTTCACTGATAATTTTCTTATGAATAATAAATTTATTTCTATTTTTAAAGTAAATTCACAAATTTTGACTTACCTTCCTAACAATTTTATATTTTATATTTACCGTAAGGACAAATATAATTTTTGTTTAATTCTAAAAGAAGTTGGTTATGTGTCTTCATGGTCAGGACAAAGCAACTGTGTTTGCCTATAGTTTATAATAGAAAATAAACCAGTTATTTCCCATACCATGGTTCTTATCTGCTGAAGAGTAATGTTAACTTGGAAAAAGTAATTAAATTAACAGAAGTTATCATCACTCACTGAAGAACATATTTGGAGAAAGAATTGTTGCTAAACAGGAATTTCTAGCTTCCCTTAATGTCACTACTAACATTTCCAATAAAAATCTTGAGAGGTTAGCTTTAAAGTATATACTGTAAAGCAAAATCTAGAAGAATTTATTAAGACCAAATCATACATGAAAGAATTCTAAAGTAAGACAAAGTGTTAATGGGCTTTATAAACCAACAGAACAACAGATACAGTGATAACAGGCATGTAAACTATATAACATACAGAAGGAGCAGAGTAACAATATGGCCCATCAGAATGAGTTTGAGGCCAGGCCACCGGTAAATCAAACAAACAGTATGTCATATTCCAACCTCAGTAGAACCTTCAAAAAAAATGTAGGACCAGAAATATAAAGCATAAAAAGGAGCTCTCAAAAAAATAAAAGTAAAAAGTTAAGATACATTTTAAAAAATTAACAAAATAGCAATAGCAATAAGCTCTTATGTTCAATAATCACCTGAAATATAAGTAGAGTGAATTCACCAGTAAAAGCTATAGAATTATTAATTAGATTTCAAAACAAAACCAATATTTTTTGATTAAAATAAACCCATCCTATCAACAGAGACAGGTACAGGTTTGGAATTAAAGTCTGGAAAACAATCCTACAAATAAACAGTAATGAAAAGAAATCAAGAACAGCTACAGTTAGATAAAAGACTTCAAATTAAGAAAGGTAATAAGATATAGGGACAGATTACATTATGATTAAGGGTCTAATACAACAAGAAAAAACACTCATGATAGTTAGGAGTCTAGTGATGGAGCACTCAGATCCACTAGACAATTACAGAGAAAAACAGACAGATTTATCACAATACAGTAATACTAGGGGGATTTTCATACTCTACTGATAATGATGGAAATATCAACAAGACTGAGAATAAATAAAGAATAGCCAGGAGCAGTTAGAAAAATTGATTTAGTAGACATTTATAGATGTTATTTTTGAAGGAAAAGATTGAAAAGTACTTCCAAATTTGTCCAAAAAGCATTCTTTTCCACAGAGGAAAGAATATTGTGGCCTCAGGAATTTTGGGATGTATAATCCAGAAAGCAGTGCTGGAAGTCATTCATTCACATGCTAACAATTATTTATTGAACACATGTTAAAGACACTGGTAAATTTGGCACTAGTCATGGTGCCCGTTCTTATAAGGCCCAGTGAAAATGTTCATCAACCCAACAACTTGGATACCATTATCTGGAGCAGGAACTCTTCAGGAGGAAATCACAGGCAGACCTGAGGGAGAGAGAGCAGTGTAAGCAAGGAAGAGACGTACAGGCAAAAGGGAGGTGTTTCTCTCTGTGACGGGTCATTGGACTTGGGATGTGAGGGGGGAGCATGATGGGAGTAATTTGTTTCATCCACAATGTATGATTTCTGATTTTTCTGCTTCACCCTGGTGTAGTCCCACACTTGGAATCCTCAGTCTTGGAAAGGTATGCTTGTAGAAAATTGTTCAAATTGATGTTTCTCAGAGAAGGAGGTGCTAATATCTCCTAACCACATTAATAATGTCATTCATTCTTTTTATTATTCTTATTCTTATAAAGTTTATTCCGGTTGACAATTTAGGCCATAGACATGTACATGAAAATTCCATAAAAGGGATGAGTATGTGGGGGGTTAGGAGGGGTGGAGATAGGAGGGGGTGGTCAGGGAGGGAAGGTGGTGGGTGGTCCCCAGGGAATACAGAGATGTGAAACACATATATAAAAAAATAAAGAAAAAAAGAAATCAGTACAATTTCCACACTGGAGAGAAGCAGCTCTCCTGCCTGCCTGGTACTATGCAGATGGCTCTCTTTTTCTTTCTCCATTCCCTAATAACCCTGTCTTTTTTTTCCTCTTTTTAATAAAATTTAAATTGTTTTAAATGTGCATATATATGTATATTTATATTACATTATTCCATTATTGTGTACCCCAGGGCTTTCCCACTTCACTAACATTTGTTAACCATCCTGATCTTTTGTGCTCTTCACCCCCACCCACTGCCTTCTTCCCCCTCCCCCTCTCTTGCAGTCCCATTGGTTGTTTTCATTCTTTCTTATTCATTTGTTTGTTTTTCCCTATATCCATCATATAAGTGAGACCATTCTGTACTTATCTTTTTCTTTTTGATTATTTCTGCTAATATGAGTCTTTCTAGTTCCATCCAGGTTGCTGCGAATGACATGTGTCCTCCTTGATTAATGCGTAGTATTCCAAATGCCATTCATTCTTGCTAATGTCATCCTCTAAGGTGAAACTTGTCAAAATGGTCACTAATCCCCAAACATGCAAGTTCTAAACTGAGAGTCACTCTGTATTTATGTGCCCAGCAGAGCTGTGGTCACTGCCAACTATATACACAAGCTCAGATTGTGTCTTGGTGCCTGGGGCCCTTGGATGGAGATCAAATTTCAGTGCCACTTTGATAGGATTTTCATCTAACAGTGCTGACATGGCCTGCCTTTTCAAAAATAAACATTTTATAAACAAATCACCCTTAATTTGCACAAATTGCTCCCAGAATTTCTGTGAATATTTTCTACTAATTTTCACTCTTTAAGTTGCTCTAAGCAACTTAAAATTGTTGAACTTTTATTAAATTTCAGTCCCCCCTCACTTGAAGAAGATTTACACCACCTAATTATAATGTCAGTTTTCCTGCCCTTGGTAGCATGAGCCTGGTGTCAACAGAGACTAGGTGTTGCAGATGTCTGTGTCAGCAGAGGGCAGAAAAGAGTCAATACACTGCCAGGAAGTATCAGGCCACCCTGGCTGGAAGAAGTTTGAGGGCTGTTCCAAATGGAGCAGGGGCTGAAATAACTTGGCAGAGTACAGTGGAGATTCCAACCTGCATATTTCATGAGTTCCTCACCTGAACACTGGGAGTATGAGTTCATCCATCTATGCCTAAGGCAAGCCTAGGCTTTTTGTAATTAGAATCTGTTTTAATTAATTAGTTAAAATAGTAGTTAATGTTTATTGAGGTGAGGACTTACTGCTCTCCATAATATTTTATTTATTTATTTTTAATTTTTAAAAAAATAATTTATTTATATATAAATTTCACATCTCTGTGATCTCTGGGGTTCACCCCTCCCTCCCTGACCGTTCCCACCCTGTCCCACCCCCCCCCCAAGTTGTGTACTTTAATTTGGTTGTTGGCTTGTTTTGATTTTTCTTCATGAATTTTTGCTTATCTTTCCCATGTTCCATACAGTAGTGAAACCATTTGGTTTCTGTCTTTTTCTTTTTGACTCGTTACTGCTAATATGATTTCCTCTAAGTACATCCATGTTATCATAAAATCATCAAATTTGTCATTTTACTTGAAAAGTAATATTCCATTGTGTATATATTCCACATTTTTTTTTCATCCAGGTATGTGTTTTGGGGCATTTAGGTTGCTTCCATTTCCTTGCAATTATAAATAGTGCTGCAATAAACATCCAAGCACAGGTGTCCCTTTGTACCCACATTGAGGTCTCTTTTGGGTAAATTCCCAAGAGAGCAATTGCTGGGTCATATGGTAGTTCCATTTTCATTAATTTGAGGGTCCTCCACACAGTTTTCCATAGAGGTTGGACCAGTTTATATTCCTACCAGCAGTGTAGGAGTGTTCCTTTCTCTCCACATCCTCGCCAGCACTTGTGTTGCCCGTTTTATGGATGTGGGCCATTCTTAGTGGTGTAAGGTGGTATCTCATTGTGGCTTTGATTTGCATTTCCCTTATTACTAGCAATGTTGAGCAATTTTTCATGTGCCTGCTGGCCATTTGTATTTCCTCTTTGGAGAAGAGTCTTTTCAGTCCTCTCCATTTTTTGATTGGGCTTCTTGTTTTGCTTTTGTTTAGTTTTGTGAGTTCCTTGTGGATCTTTGTTATTAAACCCTTATCACTCTTGTGGAGGGCAAAATTTTTTCCCATTCGGTTGGATTTCTTTTTGTTTTTTTTTTCTGTTGTCTCTTTTGCTGTACAGAAGCTTTTTAGTTTGATGTAGTCCCATCTGTTTGTTTTCCTTCATTTTTTTTGCTATCCAGAAAGGGATTTCTGAATTGTAATTCATGGAGGGTTTTGTCCAAGTTTTCCTCTATGTTTTATGGTTTCAGGTCTGAAATCTAAGTCTTTTATCCATTTTGAACTGATTTTTGTACATGGTTTGAGGGAGTTGTCTTGGTTCATTTTTTTTGCACGTCTTAGTCCAATTTTCCCAACACCATTTATTAAAGAGGCTATCTTTGTTCCAAGGTAAGTTTTTTACTCCTTTGTCAAAGAATAGTTGACTATATATGTGTGGTTTTATTTCAGGGCACTCAGTTCTGTTCCATTGGTTTTATTGTCTGTTTTTGTTCAAGTACCAAGCTGTTTTAATTATTATAGCTTCAACAAGCCACATTTAAAATGCAGCTTCTGCTATCCAGGTTCCCTCAAGTTCATACCACCTGTGCATAGCAGTTGCCAGTCAAAATACAATTTAACATCAGGATTTTATTTACAAGGAAAATTAACAGGGAAAACAAAAGTCCTTAAAGTCATAAGCGACCAGTTATCTTACCCTAGTCACCATTTTCAGTCCCAAAGTTTCCAAAGACCCATATCCATGATGATGCTCCTATGCCCCTCCAAACCTGAGGCAGGCACTCTGCAAAATCCAGCAAGTCTTTTCTTTGCTTCTTCTCTCTCTAGTGTTCTGAGTTGCTCTGCTTCTCCAAGGCACTTCAAACTTTTTCTACAAATACTGATGCACAAATCAGCTTTCCAAATGCCTAGCTATCCCCAAGTACAAGCTCACTCTTTGGGGGGCTTCTGCCCAGCCTGGCCATGGGCTTTAACCTGCCCACCATTCTCATGTCCGTCCTCTCCCCAAAAGCCTGTATCACCAGTCTCTGCTCCTTTCCTTTATATCTTTTTTTCCCCTTTTTCTACTAGAAACCAAAGGCTCCAATTTCCCCCTACACACCCTCTTGGTAATACATTTTCTCTTCCCTTCTTGGAATTTGCAACAAAGTAAAAGTACCCTTATCCTGTTCAGACACAGCTAATGGCATCAATGCCTACATTTTAATACTGCCCATATTGGGGTACTGACTTCAGGAGAATGGTGGGCTGTTAGTGGCTGGGAGTGATGGTGTAGCTGACTGAATAAGCTGAAAGGTGCATGACGCTGGAGCAAGAGGCAGCACGGAAAAGAAAGAAAGCTTGTCTTGCTTGAAAGCTGGAAAGCTGGTACCTAGAGAAAGTCAGGCATTTGTATAAGCTAATTTTCTATCAGAGTTGTTGGAAAAGTCTGAAGAGCCTTGGGATGCTTAGCAGCTCAGAATGCTGAAGAGAGAAGAAGCAAAAGGAAAACTTAGAATTTGTGTCTACTGAAAGGCTGGACATGGTGGGATGCCTGCCTCAGATTTGGAGAGGTTATGGGGTGCCATCTTGGACATGTGTTTGGGACTTTGGGGACTAAATAATATTGGGGTAAGATAACTGGCCACTTGTGGCTTTAAGGACTTTTTGTTTCCCTTGTTCATTTCCCTTGTTAAAAGATCTTTTTTAAATTGCATTGTGACTTGCAACTGCCACATAGATGGGAGGAGCTTGGTGGAGCGGAAATAAGCACTGCTGATTTTCTTCTGCTGATTTTCTTCTGAAACTGCCTGGAGAGGAAACACTTAAGTATGAAACTAGAACTGCCCACACTTTTCAAAGCTCTCCTCAGTAGAGAGAAATAGTCTCTTAACAACCAGAGAGCAAGAAGTTTGGTTTCCGTAGAGAGAAATAGTCTCTTAACAACCAGAGAGCAAGAAGTTTGGTTTCCCAACATACACAATCCTCATCTGTCTCTGCCTGCTTGCACATGAGTACAATCAGACTCTCCTGGTCTTCTGAGGGTAATTACAGTGCCTAGGCCCACTCAGGAGGCTCATCTTCCTCATATAACATTGCTTTTTACATCTGTGGTCTCTGAATCACTGATAGCAGGTAGATACTGTACTTGGTGCATTGTTGCCTAGCTGAAGGTCAAGGGGGAACAGTCTGGAAAGCAGAAAACAGATAATAAGGAGACAGAGTGGCAGGGGTCGCAATGTCTCTCAGGAGCTGAGCAAAAGTTTTATTTTTCAGTGCTCTTTATATACTGTTTTTTCTAAGTGGTTATTTGCCAAAGCAGGTGTTCATAGCATGCAAAGCAATGATGTCTTTGATTATTTTCTTGACATTAAATATATAGCCTGATTGTGGTCTGATTCTGAAATCAGGTCAAAAATGGCAGAAGCCTGCAACCAACAAACCACATTTAAAATGCGGCTCTGCCACTCAGGTTTCCTCAGGTTTATATCACCTGCATGTAGCAGATGCCAGTCAAAAGTGCAGTTCAGCCGGGCACGGTGGCTCGTGCCTGTAAGCATCAGTCTATGAAGCAGCTGGGGCTAGGGATCGCGGTGTTCGAGTCCCGCTTAGGGCAATACAACGAGACCTAGTCCCAAAAAATAGCTGGGTGTGGTGATACGCACCTGTAATCCCAGCTACCTGGGAAGCTGAGTCTGGGGATTGCTTGAGTCCGTGGTACCCTGGGCAATGTGAGCCTGCAGTTCCATGGACAAAAATAGCGAGACCTACTCTCAAAAAAAAAAAAAATGCAGTTCAACAACAGGGTTTATTTACAAGGGAATATTAACAGGAAAAAAGAAAAAGTCCTTAAAGCTACAAGTAGTCAGCTATCATACCCCAATCACAATTTAATCTGAAAGTCCCAAACACATGTCCAAGATAGTACCCCTTTGCCCCTCCAAACCTGAGAGGTAGGCACTCTGTAAAGTCTAGTCTTTCTCCAGCATCTTCTCTTTGCTTCTTCTCCAGTGTTCCACACTGCTCCACTTCACCAAGGCTCTTCAAACTTTTTCCACAATTTCTGATGCACAAATCAACTTTCCAAATCCCTGGCCATCTCCAGGTACCAGCTCACTATGCCACCTTGCTACGGTGCCACACTCTCCACACTGGCCACTCTTCCAGCTCCTTTTTAGGGGGCTCACCACCAGCTCACTTTTTTAGGGGGCTTCTGCCCAGCCTGGTCTCTCAGGATATTCTTTACCTACCTGTCATTCTCACATCTTTCTTCTCCCTAAAAGTCTCTCCTCCCAAAAGTTTGTGCTCCTTCCCTTTCTCTCTCCCCCTCCTCTTCCTCTCTATCTCTCTCTACCCCTCTCTCTTCCTCTCCCTCCCCCTTTATCTCCCTTTCTCCCCCTCTTCCCCCAAAGTAAAAGGCTCCAATTTCCCTCTACACACCCTCTTGGTGATACATTTCCTCTTCCCCTCCTGGGGTTTGCAACAAAGTAAAAGTTTGTTTCTTTTCTTGTTTAAAGTACCCTTCTTGTTTAGACACAGCTAAAGGCATCAGTGCCTAAATTTCAATACTGCCCATTTTGGGGTCCCCAATTGTTTTATCTTTTGTAAGGGTACCCTAAGCATTGTCTTCAGTTCCTGGATGTCCCTTCCAGAACATAAACAGGAAACTTGCTTTCAGATGTTTTATCAACCAGTGTTCTCTGAGGCTTGCCATCAGAGTCTTGTGTGCAAAGACTCCTGAGCTGGTATCTAATGTTCTGTTAGGAATTCAGAGAACCTGGTTCACTTAGCAGTCATTTTCCCAAGGATCTCAGTGATTCCTTCGGTGTGTTAACAAGAAGAGGAAAAGGAATGACTCCTGACAGTATGACAGTTAGAAAGCTGAAAGTAGTAGTGTTTCTCTTACCCAGACTCTTCCATAAACTAAGTCAGAAATGTCATAATCCCCTGACTTCAGCACATCCTCCCTCTGAGGGCAACTTTAAAAGCAAAACAAAATCATGCTAGTATCAATACAGGGTTGTGAGTGAAGTAATTAAAAATTGTTTGTGCCAGAGTACCCTGGTGAATGGGGTCTGAGAGAAAGACCTGGGAAAAGAAGCGAGAAGTGCCAAAAGGCAGATAAAAAAGGGAAAAGTGAGGAGAAAAAAAATAAAAGGAAGGAGATGAGAATGGTGGACTGAAAGAATAGGTCCATAAGGCCTGGCCAGGGTAGGCCCCCCTACCTGGGAGAGTGAGCTGGAGGTGGCTAGGAGCCATGGTGACCAGTAGAAGAGTGGCGGGTATAAAGAGTGTGGCACTGTAGCAAGGTGGCATGGTGAGCTGGTACCTGGAGATGGCCAGAAATTTGGAAAGCTGATTTGTGCATCAGTAATTGTGAAAGAAATTTTAAGAATCTTGGAGAAGCAGAGCAGTGTGGAACACTGGAGAAGAAGCAAAGCGAAGATGCCAGAGAAAGACTGGACTTTGCAGTGCCTGCCTCAGGTTTGGAGCGTCAAAGGGCACCATCTTGGACATGCGTTTGGGACTTTCAGACTAAACGGTACTTGGGATGAAATGACTGGCCAGTTGTGGCTTTGAAAACTTTTCATTTTTCCTGGTTAATTTTCTTGTAAATAAAACCCTGTTGTTGAACTGCATTTAAGTGGCAATTGCTGTGCGCAGGTGATGTGGACCTGTGCTTTGTTAGTTAATGGCTTTTGCCCCATTTTGTCCCGATATCAGTAGATGCTTATTTGTAAATATATTTGAGATAAGTTGATCGAAAGTAATTTATAATATGTAAATTTATCTTGTATTTATGATTATAAATATATACCTAGAAATTTTAACTACTTTCAGAAAAATATGCTTTTAATAATTATGCTGCAGTGATAATGGTGTAAGAAAATGTTTGATTTTTTTCTCTTAACCCAAACAACCCAATCAGTCTCTGCTTACAAAACCTACTCACATTTAAAATCTTTATGTTTAATGCTATTGGGGGCAGAGATCTTTTCTATCTCAGGCTTTCTAGGTTGGAAGATTGTCCTGTCCTCAGAAGTCTCAGAAAGGACCAGGAACTCATATCTCTCTGGTTCTCAGAATACTGGGGTAGTACCCTGAGGCTGCCTCTGGGGATTTGTTCAAGTGGGTTCATTCATGGGTACCTCCAGCTTGTTTGAAGGGACTTGCCTAAGATCACATTTTGTTTTCTCTCCAATACCAGACTCTCCAAGCTTTCCACATCAGCAGACTCTCAACCTCCAGTCATGCCCATTTAACCTCCATGCCCATTTACATTTATAGAAAGCAACTGCTTTTAAGTCAGTCATCCTAGAATAGGACTGCTGTTTCTTGCACCTGGAGTTGCTGTAGCTAAGCCATGGTGACCCCATTCCACACCTGCATTAATGCCGCCTTCCTTCCTGCTTTCTGAACAAGGGGCCCCACATTTTCATATGCACTGGTCCGACAATGTATCTAGTACTGCCTTGAGGACTGGACTGGGGGGAGGGGAGGTTTGATGCTTAAGGTTTCTCTCATGGGATTTGTCTTAGACTCCTGAGTCAATAGACCCAATAAAAGCATGATGTCTGGAGAGTCATGCTGCTCCACAGCTAATGAGGGTAGTTATTTTACCTAAAGCAATATTTTTTTAACTTTTACCTGCTCTACCAGATGTGTTTTTATTTTATTTGTGTTTTTATTTCATTTGTGTGTATGTGTGAGAGATAGAGACAGAGAGATAGAGAGCCAGACTCTATGTTCCCCTAAGGAAGCCTCTTCTTTTACTGAGAGAAAGTGAGGGAAAGGGAAGGCTACTTACCCAGAAAAGAGACCTACATAGTCCAACAGAGGACACCTTTGAGAGAGATGAGGTAGGGGTAGGTTCATAGGCCAAGTTGATGGTGAAAATGAGTGTCTTAGGGGACCCAGAATATCTTGTGACAAAACTCAAACTTCCTTATCAGGCACATCCAACTCAGACAGATATATTCTTCCACCCCATGGTTAGAACTTGGGCACCTGACTTCATGTGACTCTACCACTGAGTTCATTTCCTGTCATATCACTCTCATGCCTTTCTGTTGGCCAAAACTATTTACCTAACCCAGTCAAATGAGGCTGGGAAAAGGAGTTGTTTTATTGGTGCAAGTACTAGAGTCTCCCAGAGAACCAGAACTAGAGGAAACACACACAGAGAGAGGAGATATGTATGTATGCAAAGAAGAGATATGCACACACAAGATAGGAGATACTTCCACAAAAGAGAAACAAGCAGGAGATATCAAAAGATACAGATACAGACAGGAGACACACAAGACATACACACAAGAGATACACATAGATGTAGGAGATAAATAGACTTGCAGGACACACGCACATAAGACAGAAGATACACATACACAACAAGAGAAACACAGGAGACCCACACATCTACACACACCTACCTACACAGTATATGTAGTTTTTTTAATTTTAATTTTGTAATTTTCATACAATATTGGCCATATTTATGTTGTTCCCCTTAGATATGGTCCTATTTTGCATGTTGTACCCCTTTCCCCCCACCTACTCCATCTCCCCCCTTCCCCTTTCCAGTCACTTTAACTCCTCACACTGCAAGTCATTGATCCATGTTTGGTCCATGGGTCTTTATCTGGAACAATATCCTTTCATCCTGGGTGGTGACTTGCACTCCTGAACAACAAACCAGGCTGCTCAGATCTCCAGAAGTAACTGAGACAGGTAGCCAGGCCGAGCATGTCAGGAACCCCTTGTAGGACAAGTGTATGGTGTGGTTCTCCAGGCTCCTTTCCAGTGTCTCACATGGTGTTGCTTGTGTGCCATTCGAATATCTTGGTTTGGGAGCCCAACTCCCAGTCACTGGCAGTGGAGATGTTCCAGCTCCTCTCCTCTGTCATGTTAACAGTTTTGCCATGGGGTCACAGCCATATCTCTGTGACTTTCTTCCCCCATTGACTGGTAAAGAAGAGAGCCTCACTCCATTGCACAAAAATGTGGACCAGGGGGTTGGTTCCCCAGTCCTAGAGATGATGCAGGTAGAAATCTGTGATAGGTCACCACAAACACTGGTCTCAAATTCTTGTCTCAGTGGTTCCAAACATGCGTTTGTCCTGTCCTAGTGGTGAATGTATCCAGAGCCATTATTACTTCCTTTATTCTCCATTATATCTACGAATGGAAATAATAGTTTTTTCATTCCTACTGCAGTCTGTCAGGTCTGATTGAGGTTGGATCAAATCAGAGCTGAGACTTCCTAACCCCAGCACACATGGAGGCAGAGGCTGGCTCCCCCACCTGAGACCCCTGAACCTGAGACCCTGAAGCCCCAGTGGCATAGGACTTACCCAAAACACCCAACCCCACAAGTGGCCTATGCTGTAGCAGAGGTATACTGGAGGTCCTCTCCAAGGGCCTGAGTCATCCAAAAGGACTAGAGAGATTTATTATCATTATCATGCAATTGTGGAGGTTGTCAAGTCCCAAGATCTGAATCAACAAGCTGGAGGTCTTGCACTTGCAATGATGTAGCTCGAGTCCAAATGTGAAGGAAGGACAAAACCAACTGTCCCAGCAGGAAAGCAGTCAGGCAAGAGGATTCTTACCACTTGGCAGGATGTGAGCCTTTGTTCTATTCAAATCTTCAACTGACTGAATGAGGCCCACCCACACTGAGGAGAGCAAACTGTTTCACTCAGTCTTCTGATTCAAATGTCAATCTCACCCACAAACACCTTTTCTTCCTCCCCACCTCCCACCTTGGAGTAATATCTGACTGAATATCTGGACATCCTTATGGCCTGACAAAGTTGTCAAAAAAAAAAAAAACAAAACATCATAGTTAGGAAAGGAGGAAAATGCCAGGGTTTGGGAAACAGCACATTGTCTCTGCCACAAGGCAAGTGGATATGTAGGAAGATGGTCAGTGGTGGGGCATTTCCCTAGAGGGGGCAGATCTGGAGTCACCCCCTCAATTCCAAGCCCTGGGAAGGACTAGAGAAAGGAGCATGGAGCACACAGATGAAACCTTAGGTATTCTCTCAGCAGTGGACCTTTGTGCAAGGGAGACCCTGGTAAAACATTTTGTCTATGTGAATGGCTTTATTGGAGACCATGAAATATATAAGATTTGAAGAGCTGTTCACATGGCAACAATAGTGAACAAAGGAGGAGCCCAGCATTCCACAAAAATCAGGAGGGACCCTACCATGTGGTAAAACTTTATTTTATTTTGAGGGTCATAATTCTTATCCCATATTCCCAATAAATCAAATGTGTTCATTCTCAGAGAAGTAAGAAAAAGAAAACCACTGGGAAGGAGGTAGGTGTTTACAGGGTAGGTGTTTGGGAGAGCTGAACCAAGGGAACTGTGTCTGGAATAACAGGAGCAAATCAAGAGAACACAAATTCCCTTCTCCCCTTGCTGATACAGGAACCTGTGACCCCTTGTCTCCATGTCCCAGTTTATTTGTGGAAGGAGCAAACATTGTTCACAGATTTGGTCTAACTTTGGAAATCCATTTTATCATGTAAAATAATTCTTTCTTTTTCTCTTCTACCTCCTGCACTAGTTGCTTTTCTTTTCTTTTTTACTTTTTATTATTTTGTTATTTACATATTCATGTAAATGCATACACACATATTACATCATTGCATTTCCTGGGGTTCTTCCTTCACCCCATCCCCCAGGAGCCCTCCTCTCTATCTTCCTGTGCTCTTCCCTTCCCCAACTTCCCCTCCTCCCACTTCTTCCCCAGCAGCCTGCCCACCTCCACTGTCAGTTATTCTGAAATTTTCTGGTCTTTTGTTTATTATTTCTATATGCCATCTATAGGTGAAATCATATGATTTCTGTTTTTTTTCTTTTTGACTTATTTCTACTAATATAATTCTCCCTAGTCTCATCCATATCATCACAAATGCCTCATATTTGTTGGTTTTGATTGCAGAATAATATTCCATTGTGTAAATATACCACATATTTTTCAACCATTCATCAGTTTTGGTGCATTTGGGTTGTTTCCATATTTTGGCAATTGTAAATAGTATCACAATAAATATTTATTTAATCTAAAATACACATAATGAAATCACATATTTTCTCACAGATGTATATATCCAGCACATACATTGTCTACTGAAAAGCAAGTTGGGGTATAAAATGAAAATATTAGCTTTGAGAAAGAAAATTTGAAGATCCTTGTAGCTTCAGCAATATACTTCTCCATCTCTATAACCAGAGTTCTGTTTTGGTTATGAGCCTGACTGCAGACAATGGCAAGAAGCTGGGATATAGAAGCTGTCTTGGAGTAAGAAAATTTCTTTCAGGTCAACAGGAGGCCAAGAACTGTGGGCAACAAGACCATGAGCCAAGTGATAGTCCAAGCTTCTGCAGAGGATGGAGCTAAAAGAGAAATAAAACAGAACACTTAGCTGATTCACTAACATGGTATGGGGGGGCAGGGAAGATGGGCTCCCATTAGGCTGGGAACCAAAAGGATAAGGAAATGGATTTTCTGCCCATATGGCTTGGATATCCTCTCCCCTGACAGAAGTACAAAAAGTGTAGAAATGCTTAAATGCCACTGACTTCACAGGGTCTGGCCCAGAAGTTTATCTGGGCATGTCTGCAGACCTGGGAGACTCATTCTTCCACATGGGACAGCAGTGAAGCTGGGCAGGGCATCAGATGTACACAGATGTCCATATGAAGTTATGCACAGCTGGCTCTAGGAAAGGAAGAAATGCATCCTTTCCCTACTCTCCACTAACCATATAGGAGGTAAAAGGGAAAAGAGAAGAGATAGGAAAAGACAGGAATAAGGAGATTAGGAAGAAAGGACATTTAGGAGAGAGAAGAGGCAGAGGGGAAGAGTGAGAAGGAGCAGAGGATAAAAAGAAAAATAGAAGAGTAATAAAGTAGGGAAGAGTGATTCAGGAAGCTTCTTCAGGAGGAAGGAAGGGGTGGCTTAAAAGTGACAAGATATCTTTTTGATAATTTATTTATATATAAATTTCACATCTTTGTAATTCCAGGGATTCAACCTCCCACCCTCCCTGACCACTCCCACCTTTTCCCCCCTGGCCCTGAGTTGTGTACTTCAGTTTGGTTGTTAGCAGTGACAAGATATTTTTTAAAAAATCCCTTTTAGGAAGGGATGGCTTGTTGTCTTCCCCTTCTCTCCAGAAAAGTAACTCATGTTATAAGGGTCAGATTTATATCATTTCTTTTTTCTGGATCTGACATGAAGGTGGTGTTGGAATTACGCAGTCAATGGCAGTCTCAGGTTCAAGCTACTGTCACAAGGGGTGTGTGGTTAGAGAAAAGCAGGGCATGTCTGGAGATATGTTAGGAGACAGGTTCAGTCAGCAGGAAAGAATAAAGAGGCACACAGACTCCCTGGTCTACAATGGGGACAGAAGTAAGAAGATCAACACAAGCGGGGAGAGTAGACTGGATCCCAGAAGACCACAAAACTGTAATGTCCCTTGGGGCCATGCTGGCATAGCTGTGCTAAAGTACATATACATCAGGGCTCGGGTGTTATTCAGTGACTTGGAGAAAAAGAAGTCTGCAATCCTGGAGAGAGCCTCCAAATCTATCAAGAGATCCCCAGCCCTCAGGCTTTCCAACATTGAAGGTACTGGGCACAGTTTAGTTGCATTCATTGAAGGCTCATCAGACACAGTGCTAAGGAGGGTTGGCTATACTGTCCCATTTAATCCTAAAAGCATTATGAGACAAGAACTGCTATTTGTCTGTTGTTTAAGAGACTGTGACTTCAAGAAGCTATATATGATATATAGCTAGTGAGTATCAGTCCCTGGTTAACCACCCACGTTCAAACTCCCACACCTAAGATTCTAGCCCCTCTACCATCAGATTGTCAGGTGTCAAGGAGAGCTGGTTTGAGGTTCCAGGGAAGAGAAACTCAGAATATACATTCTCAAACCCACCAAGTGCATGAATCTGGATGAGATTCTCCCTCCTGTCACTGCTTGTTTTCATTCACAATTGGTCCATCTGCTCTGCCTGCTTTCCATGCTGGGTCAGATTACCTTGACCCCTTCAGGCCCTGCTCAGCCAGCTGTCCTCTCACTCACTGTTCTCCCTGCTTACCTCATATTTCAGACTTTTTATATGACCTGGTGTCTGATGTCAGGGACATGCATTTGAAAGGAGACAAGTCAAGAGACCTTTACTGACCCTGTGGCAGCCACCTTACAGGTGAGGACCCTGAGCTCCTCAAGGCAAGGGAGCTTTTAAGGGATGGTGGCGAGCCATGAGAAACCCCTGATGTTCTCAAAGGGCTTATCAGCAAGTTCTGTGGCAGGAAGCTAGATGATGTCCTTACCTTTTCCTTCTTCATTCAAGAGAAAACAAGTCACCCCTGCCCACTTCTGCACCATTGGGAAAGCTTCTTACCCTGCTCACAAAGTTTGGTGAACCGGATTGTGTCATTCTTGGTTTCCGCAAGATTGCTGGCCTGGCACGTGTAAGATTCGGAGTAGTTCTGTGAGTTGACGATGATCTCAAGCACACCACCTTGGAATATTGGTTCGTGCCCTGCCTCATCATACCAGGTGTAGGTCACAGATGGGTCAGGGACCACACATGACAGGTTTAGAAAACAACTGTTGCTCCTTTTCTGTATCTTCTCTGCTGTTAGAAAATTCTCAGGTATAGGATCTGAGCATGGGGAGGTCATGTAAGATAAAACAATAAACTTATCATATTTATATATAATGCTTATATAGAATGCTTATTTATATATAATGCTACTTATAGTGGCATCAAGGGCTTAGCCAACAAAGTGCAAAGGGAGCCAGAGTGAGCACAGCAGGAAGCATAATAATCCAGAAGAGCCCTACAGGAAATCAGGAGGATTGCTTTATCCTCAGCATCTCTTAAACAATAGAGCTACTCTTGGAGTAAGGCTAAGTTAGAACCAGGTGGGGGAACCACACACTCAACCAAAAGAGAGATATTACTTCTATGGCAGAGAGGGACTGGGACCAAGTCTTAGCATCCAACCTGCCTAAACTGCTCTGGGCCCTTTCTCTAGCAGTGGTCTATTGTTGACTCCTTGGCCTGTTCATCCTCCAAGAGCTATTGGAATCAGGATCCACAGGAATTATGAGGTCAGAGGGACTGGCCTATGTATGCAAAGCCCTTTCCTGGACTGCAGAGCATCTACAGAGAAGAGTCTTGTGACCCAGCACATGTGATGGCTGGCACTATCTGTTGATTGTGAATCTGTGTTCTCTCACATTTTACACAGTGCCTGTCATATAGCAGGCATTCTGTAAGTACCCCTAAAGATAGACAGTAGATGGATGGATGAGTGAAAGGGTGGTTTGATAAGTAGATGGGTAGAAAGACTGATGGATGGATGGGTGGGTTGATGGAGCAGTTATGAGATAGATAAGACAAAACACTATCTTTCAGGTACATGCCTGGATGCAGCAAAGTCATTTGATTTGCCATTCACTGACCCAGGCTCTACCTCAAGCGGAACTGACTTACAAAGAATGATTCATCCTGTCCTGAGAATTTTGTCCTCCTCCCCCCAGAGCATCTCCATGGTCCCCAGGGTGCACCTCAAGGGTACACTTTGTTGAAAGTGAACTTGCCCTTCAGCTTTTCTTACCAAATACCTGCAGTTCAATCTTCTCCTTCTCTTCAATCCCATCAGTTCTCTGCAACTTGAAGATATAGGTGCTACTGTCCTCTCTTTTGACATTAAAGATATGCAGTGTGCCATTTTGATAAAGACGTATCCTATCCTTAAATCTTGACTCATAGTAGATAGTATCTTCATTTTCCCTTTCTACAATCTTCTGGTCAGCCGTGAAAAGCCAGGTAATTTGTTTGTAGTTAGTCAAATGGGAGATATATAGACTCACGTTCTGGCCGGTGATAGCTGGTATTGTACGTTTGGATTGACCTGCTGAGGAGAGTCATGGTGAGCCTTCTTTGGAGAAGCAGAGCTGTCCAGTTCAGGCTTTGGGAGGATGTGGGAAAAGGAAGTCAGAAGATACTTCTGATTGGGAGTAATGACTATGGACTGCGTCAGAGGAAATGGCCCCTGATGACGAACTCATCAGGAGCTCTACAAAGAGCCATAGGGTAGGGATGACACTTAAAATCCATTGGATTTGCTTCAGACTATAAAGAAAATGGCTGATCCTGGCTCTGTTTCATTAAGTCAACAGATTTTTTTTAAAAAATGATGGCAAATCATGTCTCCACTCTGAAGGTTTATGTTCTCTTTAAGTTCAGAATACTTGATGGGAGTCAGAACTACTTAAAATGCTCAGAATACAATTAATACAAGCAATTAATAATACATCTAGTACTTAGAATAATACTTGGGATATTAGTAAGCATTCAATAAATTGTATGTACTGTTATTATATTATATTAGCTATATTAAAATTTGTATCTATACAACCCAAATTATCAAGAAGATTAATAATTATATGTTGAACTGATTTTATTCTACCAAAAGAGTGATGAAATAAAGATTAGATTAATGACATAGTTTTTAGAAATGAACCTCTATATGTGAATCTGGAAGAATGAAGAGGAAAGAAGAATAAGGTTAGGCCCAACAGATTAGAGTGACTCAAGTTATTATTGAAAACCAGTTATAATTTACACCTTCTCTTCTTTTGAAAACAGATTCCACTTTAAAAGAACTAATGGGGTGTCCCCACCATGTGCAAAAGAACTTCAAACTGTAGTGAAATAAAGAGTGGATAACCATAACACAGAGTCATTAATGGTAAGAAGTCCACAGGCTTCTTAAATTTAAAGGTCATGTCTTAACAACTTTGACTCCTCACAAAACTTAGCTTTTATTTGGCATTTAATATAGAATTGAATTAGTGAGTGAATGACTGACAGAGACAAAATACCTACATAAGGGTTCTTATCTTTTCTTCTTCATGAACTCCTAACAGTCAAAGTGATTTATTTATACTTTTATGGTAATTTTTACACTTGTATTGTACAAATTTAATTTCCTTCTTGCTTACATCTTAAGATTAGTTTGGACTGAAAAGACAGGAAGGAAAAGAAGAGATAAACAAGGACAAGGATGGCTCATGTTAGGTTAGAACACAGGTGTCACAGCAGGGATGCTCCAGAGTGAGAATCTATGGCAGAAGATGGATGGGATTACTTGAGAAGACTGAAGAGGCCAGGAAACACATTATAGAAAGTGCTGTTATATCTTACAACTTGTGTTTCCTTTAACATCTTTTAAGAGACTACAAATAAAAAGTTGAGTTCTTACTTTATTATGATCATTTAATTGTGTCTCTTAAATATGGTGATGGGACCTATCTGGGCTGCTGGAGTCCTGTCATCTGAGTAGGTCCTAAATAAATATATATAAGATATGGCGTTAGTACACAGAAAACATAGCAGCAGTGGGGGTGGTGGGGGGAGGGGAGAATATTCACAAATTCTCAAGAGAAACAACACAAAAAATGTGATTGTTGCACTCAAGGATTCAGGTATCCACAAGTTAATGTAAAGTAGTAAAAAGAAAACAGAAAGCTAAGGGAAACTTTAAACCCAGCAGCTTCATTATTGAAAATAAAAAAGAGTTAATTTTGTTATGAAATTTTAAATGAAACGATGGCTTAGAAAACAACAAATACCAAAAATAGAAGATGTATAAAGGATGCTTGATTGACAATTTATAAAAAGGGGAAAATATTCTAATTTTCTGAAAGAATTCTATAATTCATTGACAAGTTGAAGGACATAGTAGACTAATTTTATTACTACAGATTGTAAGTTAAGTGCAGAGAGATTACGATACAATTTGGGGTATTAATATGCTGGTTTATCAGATAGTAGGAAGTTGTCTCAAATTCATATAGATCTGTTCATTGATATTTTTCTTATGTATGATATATTTATTTCTATTTCTATTTTTAAAGTAAATTCACAAATCTTGACTTATCTTCCTAATAATTTTATATTTTAGAAGGTAAAATATCTACCTTGAGGACAAGTAGCATTTTTAAAATTTTTTAAATAATTTATATATATATATATATATTTCACATCTTTGTATTCCCTGGGATTCATCCACCACCTCCCTTCCCTGACCGCTCCCACTCATCCCCCCGCCCCCAAGTTGTGTATTTTAGTTGGTTATTAGTTTGTTTTGACTTTCCCTCCCGGCCTTTTGTTTGTTTTTCCTATGTCCCATGGATTGGTGAAACCATTTGGTTTCTATTTTTTTCTCTTTGACTTGCTTCTACTAATATGATTTCTTCTAGGTACATTCATGTTATCTCAAATTCATAAAATTTTTCATTTTAATTGATGAGTAATATTCCATTGTGTATATATACCATATCTTTTTAATCCATTCATGTTTTGGGACATTTGGTGATGTTTCCAGATCCTTGCAATTATAAATAGTGCTGCAATAAACATCTGAGCACAGGTGACCCTTTGTATAAGTACTGAGGTCTCCTTTGGGTAGATTCCCAGAAGAGCAATTGCTGTGCCACCCAAAACTGAACAAAGAGGAAATAGAGAACTTAAATAAGGCAATCGCAAGCAGCAAAATCGAAGCAATCATCAAAACTCTTCTGAAAAACAAGGGTCCAGAGGGCGAGCTGAGGCTTGCGTGGGCAAAAGTGTCACCTGCAAAGGGAACTCCAACTCTGCTGAAAGGAGCAGCAGCTATCCCACCAGCACCTGGGGGAGGAGTTCACACAAGACAGGTGAGGCTATCTTACCGAGAGCAGCCTGTAGCGTCTCCCGGTTGTCACAAAAACGGCCTAGGAGACAGGGTAGAGCTGCAATTTGCATCTAAATGGACTCTGGCTATTCAGCCTAGCTCAGACTGAGTTGGTATAAGGGGTTGGCAGAGCTCACCTGGAGCTTAACAGCGCCCACCCCAAAACCCAAAAGCGCTGGCACCACTACGCGGCACCAGCGCAAACTCAGAAAACAAGGAAATTCACTACCAAAATCACATAGGCAGCGTTAAACACAGCTATATAGGCTTCAACATGCCTAATACTAGAGCAGTAGTCACCCAATACGTACAGCAGATCCGAAACAAAAACACAGGAAAGAGGAAGAACACAAACACGCAAACAAGTCCTAAGAAAAATAACTCACCACCTAAGGATAAACAATTTGAAAAAACCAACATGGATGACATCGAAGAAATGCTCCATATGTCAGACAAAGAATTCAGAATCAACGTGATAAAAGCACTCAAAGAGGCCAAGGAAGAGGGGGGAAAAGTGAAAGCAAAAGAATAGAAGCTCTCAATGAATTAAGAGAAGTAGTAGAAAAATATAAAAAAGAATGCAGCACAATGAACACTATCATCAACGAACAGAAAAACGAAATTGAAACCCTAAATAAGAAACTGCAGGAGATGCAATGCATAAGAGGAACAACAGAAGAACTCAAAAATGCAGGGAAGAGTCAGGAAAGCAGATTAGAAGAAATAGAGGAAAGAATCAGCATACTAGAGGATACAGAAGTAGAAAGAATGAAGAAAGAGAAAGAGAGAAAAGCAGAGTAAGAAAACAGAAGAAAAAATCAAAGATCTCTCACATACCCTAAAGAAAACAAATATAAGAGTAATTGGAATCCCAGAAGGTAAAGAGAAAGACATAGGATCTGAAAGGCTAGTCAATGAAATAATGGAGGAAAATTTCCCAAACCTGAAGAAAGAAATGAAATTAGACATACAAGAAGCAAAAAGAACACCAAACTACTTTAATGAAAGAAGAAACAGCAAGACACATCAGAGTAAAACTTACAAAAGTTAAAGATAAGGAGAAAATTATGAGAATAACAAGAGAGAGGAAACAGATAACATACAAAGGAAAACCGATCAGACTGACTTCAGATTTCTCAGAAGGGACACTCCAAGCAAGGAGAGAATGGAGCCACATCTTTAAAACACTCCAAGACAAAAACTGCCAACCAAGAATACTCTACCAGCAAAGCTGTCCTTCCTTTATGAAGGAAAAACCAGAACTTTCCCAGACAAACAAAACCTACAGAAATTTGCTACCACCAAACCCCCTCTCCAAGAACTCCTGAAAGAAGCCCTAAGGTCGAAACCTGCAGAAGAATAAAAAGAATGAACAATAAAAAGAAAAGAAAAAACAAACTAAAACAGAACCCCAAATGACCACCAGGAACCAATTGTTAGACCCTCAAACATCAATAATTACTCTAAATGTCAATGGGATAAACTCATCAATCAAAAGACACAGAGTTGCAGAATGGACTAAAAGACAGAACCCAACATTCTGCTGCCTCCAAGAAACACATCTGATCCCAAAGGCAAGCACAGATTGAAGGTAAAAGGATGGAAAACAATTCTACAAGCAAATGCCCCCCCCCCAAAAAAAAAGCAGGAGTTGCCATCCTTATAGCAGACAAAGCAGATTTCAAAATAAAAAAAGTAACAAAGGACAAAGATGGCCTCTACCTAATGGTTCAAGGGTCAACAAACCAAAAGACATAAAAATTATCAACATATACTCACCAAACGAGGGAGCACCAAGATTTATAAGACAGCTACTAAGAGAGCTGAAAACAAATATAGATGAAAACACATATGTAGTAGGAGACTTCAACACCCCACTCTCAACAAAGGACAGATCAAAAAAACAAAAACTACACAAGGACACAAAAGCCTTAAAAGAAGACCTAGACAAAATGGGCCTAATAGATATCTACAGGATGTGACACCCACAAGGAACAGAATACACTTTCTTCTCAAATGCACATGAATCATTTTCTAAAATTGACCACATATTAGGCCACAAGGCAAACATGAATAAATACACAAAGATTAAAATAATACCAACTTTTTTTTCAGACCATAAGGGCATCAAACTAGAAATCAACAATGAAAAGGAAACAAGAAGAGCACTTAACACTTGGCGACTGAACAACATGCTTCTAAAGGAAGAATGGGTAACTGAAGAA